>CM033470.1:223272323-223509823 GCA_019447015.1 Hymenochirus boettgeri | reverse complement strand
CGGGAAGTTTGCTCCATGGTTATAATGTGCAAGTATTCCTCTTATTGCTCCTCATAAATTCCCTTAGTTTAAAGGTTAAAACAATGTGTTGTGGGGTTAACATTAAAGTCAGTCTTTGGCGACATCTAGTGGACAAATTGGTAGATGCAGGGTAACACACTTTTACTTCATATTTAAAAACATAACTTAAGAGAACAAAGAGTTTCTTTTATTCAAGTTTGAAATTGATAGATAGGTTCATAATCGAAAGGCAGGATGCTTAAAAGTTTATAAAATAATTGAATCATGCTTTAGTGTTTACGTAATGCGACTAGAATATTGGAAGGTCTATCGGTCCCATTCATTCTGAGGCATTAGATCATATTAAACTCCTCCCCCAACTTTATAAAATAGGGTCTCCAATGTCCTAGGATGGGCGAATCATAAGTGACAAGAACTAGGAGGGCAACATAGAGAAGTCGTTACTGAATGAGTATAATTCTAAAAATCCTTCAGTACAGAATTCCCTGCAGAACTGCCCCTCCCTTAGCCCAGTGGGTTCAGACATGCTCAGTTTGATTTAAATAAGAAGATAAATTCTCCAATCAGCTAAAGTAAACAGAAGGGAAAGTAGAGGAGGGCTTTCTGTAGTGAAACATTTCTTTATAAAGCTATATACTGTAAGTATGGCTTTAATCTAGGTGTATCCCTTATCTTGTTCTTCTCCTGACCATTTCTTTTGAAAATTTTAACTAAAGATAACACAAATATTGACCTGGACATACATGGCTGCTGGCTGTTGAGATTTACATGGAATGGCTTTTTACTAACATTATTAGCAGGGGCAAGAGTGGGATTTCAAAGCGAGGGATTCCAGAAAGGCTCATCATGGACAGTGGTTTCTCAAAACACACCAACATTTAGGCCACACCCTCTTTGCCAAGACACAAGCTTGAGAAGGTGGGTGTGGAGAGCTGACTAACAGTGTCTGCTGAAACTGGAGAGCTGAAATAATGCCACATGGTATAATATATGCCAGAGTGCTCCTGAACAGAGATTAGTAAATACAGTGACTGTTACATGCAAATTGCACACAGTTTAGCACATACAAGTTGCCCGCAGTTTTATTTTACTGTGGCCAGGAGATGTGATAGTAGGCAGGCAGGATCAGATCAGACCTACTGTGGGCCAACGCAAGCCACCCCTTACT
The DNA here is from genome assembly GCA_019447015.1 of Hymenochirus boettgeri. Classification (NCBI taxonomy): domain Eukaryota; kingdom Metazoa; phylum Chordata; class Amphibia; order Anura; family Pipidae; genus Hymenochirus; species Hymenochirus boettgeri. Next base: position 223,508,634 of record CM033470.1, on the reverse strand, counting down.
CCCCCTCCCTCGTGCGCTTTCTACTATCATTATCACTGTATACCTTTATAGATTGTCCTGTGTCTAGATCAGGGGTACAAACAGTAGATGTAATAAAGGGGTTATGTTAATTGTATAGATGTTACAGGTTATAACCCCTAATTATAGTATAAACAATATACCATATAAATATTGGTTCCTTTCTGTCCCTGTATATACGTAGTTACTGTGTGTAAGGCAGTGGTCAGTCGTCAGTATTATAGACAGTAGATGTAATAAAAGGTAGTTAATTAAGGTTAATTGAATGTTACAGGTATAACTCTCATTATAGTATATAACAATATTACCATATAAATCCTTGTTCCTTTCTGTCCTGTATACATGATTTACTGTGTTGTAAGGTCAGTGGGCAGTACTGTGGTAGGGACAAGTAGGTAGATATAATAAAGGGGTAGTTAATGATATGTTAACAGGTATAACTCTCTATTATAGTATATAAACAATGTTACCATATAAATCCTTGTTCCTTTCTGTCCTGCCATACGTATATTAGTGCTAGTTACTGTTGTGTGTAAGGTCAGTGCGTCAGTATACTGTGGGACAGTAAGACTAGATGTAATAAAGGGGGTAATTGATAGTACAGGTATAACCCTCATTATAGTATAACAATATTACCATATATAAAATCCTTGTTCCTTTCTGTCCCAGTAGTATCATCATAGTTAGTGGTGTAGGAGGTCAGTGACGTCAGAGTGGTAGTGTCATACTGTGGACGAGATGTAATAAAGGGGTAATTGAATGTTACAGGTATAACCTCATTAAGTATAAACAATATTACCATATAAATCCTTGTTTCCTTTGTCCCTGTTGTAACATAGTTACGTGTGTAAGTGTAGTCAGTGGTCGTACGATGGTCAAAACTGTGAACAGTAGATAGTAGATGAATAAAGGGGTTAATTGATATGTTCAGGTATAACCCTCATTATAGTATATAAACAATATTACCAATAAATCCTGTTCCTTTCTGTCCCCTGTATACATAGTTACTGTTGTTGTATGTGTAAGGTCAGTGGTCAGTACTGTGACAGTAGATGTAATAAAGGAGTTAATTGATTATATACAGGTATAACCCTCATTATAGTATAAAAAATATTACCATATTAAATCCTTGTTTCTCCTTCTGTCCCAGTATACACTAGTTAGTGTGTGTAAGGTCAGTGGTCAGTACTGTGGACAGTAGATTGGAATAAAAAGAAAGGGGGGGGGTTTTAATTGATATGTTACAGGTAAATAACCTATAGATATAATATATAAAAAAATTACCATAATAAATCCTCTGTCCTTTCTGTCCCTGTAACATTAGTTACTGGTGTTGGTGGTCAGTGTGGTCAAGTACTGTGGACAGTAGATGTAATAAAGGGTTAATTGATATGTTACAGGTATAACCCTCATTATAGTATAAACAAATTACCATAAATTCCTCTGTTCCTTTCTGTCCCCGTATACATAGTAGTGTGGTGTAGTAGTAAGGTCAGGCGTATGTGGACAGTAGATTGTAATAAAGTAGATGTAATAAAGGGTTTAATTTGATTATGTTACAGGTATAACCCCATTATAGTATATAAACAATATTACCATATAAATCCTTGTTCTTTCTGTCCCAGTATACATAGTTAGTGTGTTGTTGTAAGGTCAGTGGTCAGTACTGTGGACAGTAGATGTAATAAAGGGTTATTATTGATATGTTACAGGTATAACCCCATTCATATAGTATAAACAATATACCATATAAATCCTTGTTCTTTCTGTCCCTGTATACATAGTTACTGTGTGTAAGGGTCCGGGTCAGTACTGTGAACAGTAGATGTAATAAAGGGGTTAATTGATATATTACAGGTATAACCCTCATATAGTATAAACAATATTACCAATAAATCCTTGTTCCTTTCTGTCCCTGTATACATAGTTACTGTGTGTAGGTAAGGTCTGTGGTCCGAGTACTGTGGACAGTAGATATAATAACGGGGTTAATTGATATATACAGGTATAACCCTCATTATAGTATAAACAAATTACCATATAAATCCTTGTTCCTTTCTGTCCCTGTATACATAGTTACTGTGTGTAAGGACAGTGGACAGAACAACAGTAGGGACAGTAGGTGTAATAAAGGGTAATTGATATGTTACAGGATAAACCCTCATTATGTATAACAATATTACCATATAAATCCTTGTTCCTTTCTTGTCCCTGTATACATAGTTACTGTGTGTAAGGTCAGGGTCAGTATGTGGTCAGTAGATGGTATATAAAGGGGTTAATTATATGTTTAAGGTATATCCTTTCTAGTCCCTATATATAATATATATATATATATATATATATATATATATATATATAGAACAACGAAACTCGGAGCACTCGCAGGACTTACTTCACGGTACAAAACTTTTATTCAACAAGAATCAACGCGTTTCGGCCATTGTGCTTACGGCCGTCGTTCAGCACAATGCCGAAGCCGAAAAGCGTTGATTCTTGTTGAATAAAAGGTTTGATACCGCTGAAGTAAGTCCTGCGACGGTGCTCCAAGTTCGTCGTTCTACATATTGTTTTACGGATTGCCACCGAGGGCGGCTGCGTACAGAGGGGAGTGCTGAGGACTAACCACGCTATAATTATATATATATATAATATATATCTATATATATATATATATATATATATATATATATATATATAAATATAAGATATTTATATTATAGTGTGATGGTAAGTTGCAATCTTTGACTTTACTGTATCTTCTGGTTATGTTTAACTTACAATACAATTATCTAAATGAAGCAGAATGGTTGTCGATGGTTTTAAAATAAAAAAATTTCCATACAGAAAAGCCTAAAAAACAAGTAAATGAACAAAGTTCCAAGTCTTTGATTGCGTTCAAGTAGTTCACACTGAGGGTTCGATCTGTAGCAAATGTGCCGATATTTGAAGAATTCCAGCTCTTCCCGTCTCAAAGCTTCTACCAGGGCAAAATGGAGATTGTCTGCAGTCGCTCGATTCTCTGATGTGAAATCTACATTACATTACAATACTGTTAGATGAAAATGAAACAAAATGTTTATAAAAATATATATCCCTAGCAAGCTATAGAGATAATAACCCTAGCAAGCTATCAGAGACCATAACCCTAGCGAATGCTATCAGAGACCATAACCCTAGCGAGCATCAGAGACGCTACCCTAGCAAGCTCACAGAGACGCTAACCCTAGCAAGCATAAGAGACGCTAAACCCTAGCAAGCTAAAGAGACGCTACACCCTAGCCAAGCTATAAGAGACGCTAACCCTAGCAAGCTATAAGAGCGCTAACCCTAGCAAGCTATAGAGACGCTAACCCTAGCAGCTAACGAGACGCTAACCCTAGCAAGCTTAAGAGACGCTAACCCTAGCAAGCTATAAGAGACGCGTAACCCTAGAAAGCTACTAAGAGACGCTAACCCTAGCAAGCTAAGAGACGCTAACCCTAGCAAGCTATAGAGACGCTAACCCTAGCAAGCTATAAGAGACGCTAACCCTAGCAAGCTACAAGAGACGCAACCCTAGCAAGCTACAAGAGACGCTCCACAACTAGCAAGCTACAAGAGACGCTAACCCTAGCAAGCTACAAGAGACGCTAACCCTAGCAAGCTACAAGAGACGCTAACCCTAGCAAGCTACAAGAGACGCTAACCCTAGCAAGCTACAAGAGACGCTAACCCTAGCAAGCTACAAGAGACGAACCCTAGCAGCTACAAGAGACTATAAACCCTAGCAAGCTACAAGAGACTATAACCCTAGCAAGCTACAAGAGACTATAACCCTAGCAAGCTACAAGAGACTATAACCCTAGCAAGCTACAAGAGACGCTAACCCTAGCAAGCTACAAGAGACGCTAACCCTAGCAAGCTATAAGAGACGCTAACCCATAGCAGAAGCTATAGAGACGCAACCCTAGCAAGCTACAAGAGACGCCTAACCCCTAGGCAAGACTACACGAGACGACATAACCTAGCAAGCTCAACAGAGACTAGCTAACCATAGCAAGCTACAAGAGACGAAACCTAGCAAGCTACAAGAGACAAACCCCTAGCAAGCTACAAGAGACTATAACCCTAGCAAGCTACAAGAGACAGTAACCCTAGCAAGCTACAAGAGACGAACCCTAGCAAGCTACAAGAGAACAGCAAGTCCAAGAGACTAACCTAGCAAGCTACACTGAGAGCTACAGGGCTAACCCTAGCAAGCTACAGGACGCTAAACATAGCAAGCTAACAAGAAGACGCTTAATTCATCGCGCCTGTGTCATGTGCCTGGGGGTCGCTTAAATCATAATCAATACCCAACTGGCAATATTCTATACATTTCTCTTTTAAAAAGGTCTTACATAATTAATTTTTTATTTTGCTTTCCAAAAAACTAGTATGTTCTCTAATTGTATTCTTTAACAGGGGTTTTGTATTGAATAGCATACTGCATATATTCTATTACAATGGATACGCTCCTTTACAATATGTCATACCTTCTACCTGTCATGCTTGATTATATTTCACACTGTACAGTCTCTAGCACCACATTGACTACCCTTTACATCCAACCATGGCTTATGTCGGTTTTAACTTCTTTCATTCCAAAATAAATGTAAACTGATTGGCCATACAATCATCCAAGACTGTTCAAAATCTGTATCCTAGTCAAATACTAATAACTATTTGTACATACATTTGTAGCCAGATTTCATAGTGTATTCTTTCACAAATTACAAATCTTCCTTAGATTTTTATGGAGGTAATCTCCACTGTTTAAAGGGCATGTCCAGTCCCTCCCCCCCCCCCAAAAAAAACACTTTTGCATTATTAATATTTGTCAAAGGTGCCCCTGAAGTTCCTTACCTGACCCAATCTTTTGCTGCTCTTTCTCTGCCACAACCAGAAAGAAGAGTGGCTATCAGCGCAGAAACCCTCTGCTCCTGTTTTTGCTTGAAACAAGCTCAAAACAGAAGTAGGGAGCGGCTCGAGGCAGCAGGGGACTGGGTCAGGTAACTTCCTTTAGGGGAATATTTGTCACATATTAATAATGCGAGTGGGGTTTGGGGGGTCCTCTACATTTCTAGCTAAATTTATTTTTTGACTAGACATGCCCTTTAAACTAAGTTTGGTGATTTCATTTTCATTGTGGAACAGGAGATAAAGGAGTTGTGTCTTACCCCCCGTTCTTCAATAAAACCTGCAGAAGCCAGGAGCAAAGATACGGAACTTATCCGGTCTCACACTCCTCCACTGAGTAGTTTACACATGCAAATACTGTACAAACTCTGTCGGGACCTGTCAGAATATCAGTGGTGGAGCATGAGACTGGGTAAACTCAGTATTTTTGCTCCTGGATCCTGCCGAGCCTTTAACCCAATTATTCAATGAATCCCCAAACTTAGTTTAGACATTTGAAATACCCTTTAACTTTGTTTTTGTATATATTTTTTTGTATTATATTTTCTTTATTTCATTGTTTGGTAAGAATGTTCTAACTTTTTGAGTTTATCCTTCTATTGAAAACCTATTTCTCAACTCTCTAACTGCTGGTTCACATAAAACTTTAGTTGACCTACATATTCATTCTTAGGCTGGGTACACACGGTCCAATACTTCAACCCAAACTGGCTGCCATAATATATCAGTTGATCTGGTAAACATATTAGAGGTAATTTACACTGCGACAGAACAATACTGGTTAGAATTTTGTATAAACCTGAAGGAAATTTCAACCATGTTCATAAATTTGTGGATCGCATGTTGAAATGACATTTGAGTTTTTTCTTCCGACCGGCAAACAACTAATCGGTTTATTAAACCGTAGTCTGTTGTTGTTGTTGCCAAAATTGGACTGTGCGTACCAGCCCAAAGCCAAATGTACTGAAAAAGCTACACCCCTTTGTAAGGATGAAAACTTGGTGGTAACTGAAATGAATCCCTAGGGACATTCTTTCTATAAATTGTTATTTCAATAGTAGTGTTATCCTTTTTTGCTCTAAATGTTGGATAACAGCTCTATCATATGTAGCAGAGAAACACAACTGATATATTAGGATTTTATATAGTTACAACAAGATTGTATGGTATTATCTCCATCTTCCAAATGAAAAGCAGATAGTTATTGACACTTAAATATTTTCAGCCGTTAGATAATCCTAAAACGTCCGGATTCAAGAAACCTTGGATATTCAGGATTCTCGAATTCGGACAATTGAGGATTACCGAAAACAGCCCGTGGAAAACCAAGAGTTTTTTTTACTACTATTTATTTGCTATTTTTCTAGCAGTGATGTGTTCCCCAGACCATTTCCCAGGAGCCACAGTCATTTATAGTAAGTTACCATTGTTAGTTTATTTATTATTCATCCAAACTTTTCAAACTATTTGTCCCCATTGACTTCAATGGGTTAGTTTCTGAACTTCCGAACTTTTACTGAAGTTCGGAAACTAACCGAACTTCAGTAAGTTCGCAATCCCTAGTCTTTATATAGGCAGCACCCAGAGCTCAGTGGGTCTCTTAAAATATACACACATACACTATTAAAATGATACTGATGATACAATGTAAGAATTAAAGCCATAACAATTGTTATATCCCACTTCCCTAGTGCAAAGTTGCATAAAAAAGACATAACAAGTAAAGACATTTAAAAGAATAGGCACTTTGGTATGTTAGATGGGAACCTCAATTCATAAATGTAAAAAGGTGGAGGGGGGAGAGTGGGTTCATAAGGGAAAGAGAGAGAGGTCTGTAAAGTGTAAAAGCACCTATATGTATACCTCGATCTTAAATACATATAAAAAGTGCTGTAGTGCACATTAATTAACATAGGTGTATACTCCTGAAAAAGGAACACTATACAGTACATTACAAGACTAGGAACAGTCATTCATCAGATTATAGGTCAACAAAGCCTGCAATGTCAAAAACAGTCCCCAACTTGAAAATCCACTTTGTTTCACCTCTTCCAAAGGAGGGCAGTCCAATCCGCCTTCAATATGGATACTGAACTCACTGTATTCCCTGGCATCGCACCAATCTGGTGTCCCCATTAATACATTCATGGAAATTTCTTGCCACCAGGCTAGATGAATCCCTTAGTTTTATTTGTCTGAGATGTTCGCAAAGTCGACATCTGAGTGCCCCAATGGTAATTCCAAATTTGTATTTGATATTTGTCACATCTAATTAAATAGACAACATACTTGGTATTGCAGTTAATATATTTCTTAATCTGAAATGTTTTACCGGATAAACTTCTAAAGGTTTATCCTACTTAAAGGAATAGGCATACTTCACATCTCAGACCTCCCCATCGATACACATCCATATGATGCATCCAGGTGGGTTTCATCACGTTACTTCGAAAGACCCTCAGGGCTACAAGGTTACCTAAAGTAGCTGCATTTTTAAGAACAAATCTACAGCTTCCTTCTAATGCCCTTAAAACAGTCTATATCTAGACTAGAAAACGAAAGGTAAATTCTGTTCTTTCCACATTTGTATGGTCCTCTTTTTGTTTCTATTATTAGTTTACATTCCTTTGTGATAGGGTATTTCTTTGCTGGTGAAGCCCGAGTTAGGGCTGCATTTATGGTTTCTAAATTGTAACCCCTTTCGAGGAGGCAGTTTTTAAGTTCCAGAAATTTCTTAGTAAATTGACTGCGGATACGCAGAAATTGCCCAAAAGTTATCCACTTAAATATGTGAGGTGGGTGGTTGGAATCAGCTCACAAAATGGTGTTTCCAGAACAGGGTTTATGGAACAGCGTCGTTGTAACCCTGTCATTTCCCCCCCATTATACATAAGTCTAAAAAATGCACCCATTCTTTACCTAATTTTTGTTCACACATTTCTGAAACGCAGCCCCTTGTATTTGAACATAGTATTCTCAATCACAGAGAAAATAGTTGTAGAGGTAAAAAAGGTACTTCATAGACTCTTAAGATGATATAAAGCAAATCAATATTCCGTGTACTTTGTGGGGCGATATTCAATGGTTAAAAGGCCCAATTTGTGGGGGATACTGGAGTTAGGCTGCAAACATCAAGAATGGCAAATGTCATACAAGATTCCACAGTCAAATTATATGAGGGGTATCCTGTAATATAGTATTTCTTTACAATGGTTGAAGCAAACATTCACAAAATCAGAGAGATGTTCACCCAGGGACCCAATGCCTGATGGGCGGTCTCTTCGATTTGTAGACCTTAGGTAAACAATAAAGCACAGGTATGACCAGAGAGCTTTTGGACTAGGACACCTTAGAGAGATTTTCTTGCAGTGGCGCAAATACCACCGCCCCCGCCACCCCCGCACCTCGGGGGCCTGAGGTAGTAGGGCCCGCCACAAGCCCCTAATCTGTGCGGTGACGTGCAGGTTTTAATCAGTTGATTGTGGTTTAAAAGACCGGACCCAAACTTGCACTGAATGTCAAACAGAGAAAGAGGTGTAACAACCTTAACACGAGAGAATGAAAGTTATTGAGAACCCTGAAGGAAGATACTTCAAATATAGCTAAAAATACAGACAAGGGAGGGCTGTTGTTGTAATGAATCAAAAGGACTATAAGCAAGAACTACAATGACAACTAACAGATCCTAATATGTATAAACCCTTGAGCAATAACCCACCCATCCATACCTGGGGCGAAATTCGGGGCAAAATTCCCAAAGGTCCTATAAATATTGGCATCATGTAAAGTTGTGTAGAAATGTTTCTGCGAAAGTATATTTCTTACAAATCTATTGACATCAATCAGGATAGAAAACACAATAAAAATAGTGAAAATGAGAGACCCTACTAAGAACTGATAATTCATCAACAGTTTCAATTCTATCGGATAATAATACATGTATCAACATCTATACTAGACACATTGCGCTTTTCTTTCTCTCAAATGGTTACATCGTTTTCTTGGTGGATGGGCTCTTTCATCTCCTCTACCTCCTGTGTACTTTTTTGGATTCTCTCTCTGCTTTTCTCCAAATGGGGTGCTGGGCAAGAGTGTTTATATATTCAAAAAGGAGTGTCCTTTTGCCTTGTATCAGATCTGATGCCTCTTCATTTTCATAGTCCTTGGATATCTTGAAAAGCATTCTCTATATTATTCGAAATGAGATTTAGCCAGAATACTAGTAGACAAATAGGGAGACAGCAGAGGGGAGCTATCTAACAAAACATTACATTTATAATCAGAAAAGCTAACATGGCGTTTTACTGGATTCCCTCTATTCTTTAGAATACTCTTTCTCTGAAAATTGGGCGTCTTTTTCAAAGGGTCTTATTCCAAGTGTTATTCCTAGAGTTATTCCTGGGGGTATACCTTTGTGGGGTATGTCTCATCAATTTAAATCCCCATATATCCTTCCTCCTTCCTTCCCCTTCCCCTTCATTAATCCTTTTTGTCCCTACAAAATTTGTTTCCTTCCCCTTCCTTCCCCTTCCCCTTCAATCTTCATAATTTTAGTCTCCAGATTAATCTGTCAATCTTTTAATGGACTCTCCATGCTAGTATTATCCAAAAGAGCACTTGGAAAGTGGGATATAACACTTGTTATGGTTTTAATCCTTACATTGTATCACCAGTATCATTTAAACAGTCTATGTGTGTATACCTATGAGAGGTGGGTCCCACTGAGCTCTGCGTGCTGACTATGCAAAGGCTAGTAAATGTTAACAAACCACGCCTCTGATGAAGTGCTAATCCAGCCTAAAACATTTTATTATTGGTCTGCCTTGGGATAATATGAAGTCTTTCTATGATAGGTTGTCTCCATTTCCCTTCAGTTATGAAAGCAAATGGAAGCCCTCTAACAATTGGGGTTTTGTATATAGTTTTATTCATCTAGCACCACTTGAGGACTTATTAATATAATGTAAAAGTCATATAAGGGGGACAAAAAAGGTAAATAAATCCGTAAATAATTATGTACATTTTTAAGTATGCAAGTGCTTGAACCATGTGACATGAGGAAATAGAATCCTGCCCCATAGAGCTTACAGTCTAGGGGATCCCCGGACCAAGGGAAGTTAGGGAAGGGCCAGGTGGGGTAGGACTATCAGGATTTGCCATTTTAAAATTAGCTAGCCAGGGATTGGCCCAAGAAGTTATAAGAAAGGGGGGGCTGCAAAGCCTGCAGGAGAGGAAACATCCCACCCGCCATCCTTTCCCCTTGTATATATGTTAAGATTAGCCTTACAACCATAGATGCTTCCAAGCAGTGAAGTGAGAGATTACTAAGGTGTTGCCGTTCATGGTTTAACGAAGGAATTATCGCTCCTGACCACACCAAAGGCTGTATCAGGAGTGGAACTTACCATAATTTTAAGAAGGTTTCCAAAAATTAAATCACAGATGGTGATCTCCATTCTTAATCTATAATTTTTAGTACACGCTATAGTCTGCCGTTTAAGAAGATTAGCCGCATTATAAAGAATTGCATCCCTATTTTGTACGGAGATGAATTGCCCCATAAAGTTCTGGACGAGAGTTGGAAAACTGTCCCTAAAACTCAGAGTTTACGTGACATTCTTGTCCCTAATCTATTTGTACAAAAAATAAAAAGACTGCGGAATAGCTTAATAGTTATGGCATCTTTAAGTGTGGTAACACTAGTTGTACTGTATGTCCTTTTCTAAAAACAGTGCCTACGTTTCAGAGCAGTGCAACTAAAAAAGTATACCAAAATAAACAGTAGATTAATTGCAATAGTAATCATATAGTATATCTCATTACTTGTATAAAATGTTCTAAACAATATGTGGGGTGCACTGTCAGTCCTTTGAGACAACAGGTGTGTGAACACTTCAGAGCCATTAAGCATAAAGATGAGAATAGTCCTGTAGCTAGGCATTTCTCTATATGCTATAGCTCTGATTTTAATCAATTATGCTTTCAAGGTATCCAAAGGATAAATAGTTCTATTGGAGGTTGTAGTAAGATTTCCCGTGAGGCGAGTTGGATTTTACGTCTGAATACCCATATACCCTAAGGCTTGAACTATGCATGGGATATCTCCTGTTTTGTGAATTTATAATGTATGCACTTCATATTTACTTTTATTTCCGCAATTGTGCCTATTTGGGCCTCTTATTTTACTATTCAGGATTGTTTAGCATGTTTTACAGTATTTGTTGAGTTTACGTATCCCATATACCATTTCGTATACTATTTGATTTATATGTATCAAAATCTAAATGTTTTTATGTCTATATGTTCTATAGTTGTTTTGTTTCCTTTTTATACTAAATATATGAATTTTCCTCCACTTGTGGATATGTAAGGGTTAAGAAATCTGCTACTCTATTAGTGGGTGTGTCACCTTTCGCTTTTAAAGGAAGTTGCATCTTGTAATTTCATGACTCTGATGAAATGTCTATCGCCAAGAAACACGTCAGACATGGCCGTTTGTTCTATGTGTATATGTTGCTTCTAATAAAGTGAATTTGTTTTATGGGAGTCTCCAGAGTGTATTCCGAGTTGCACGGCTCGTCCATTGTATTTGAAGTGCTTCATTAGAACGGCTTGGCAAAAGGCCCAGGGCCTGCAATTGAGGAAGTAGGTTTTTTCCAACTTTTTACGATTTGGTTTACTATTGTTATGTCCAGGAAAGTGAAGAGTGGGTTGCCTCCAGGAGGTATTCTGGCATGCGCAGGGGAGCCCTTTCCCCCCCCCCCCTCCCACCATCTGGATCTATCCATATCCATCCATCCATCTAGCGTTAATTCCATTTTCTGCAGTGTAGGGCATCCCTGCCCGCCCTAAACGTCCCTGGCATTTTGTTAAAAAAAGATTTAGAACACTGCTTACAGCCCTTTGTTTCTGTGGCGCTCTCCATTGATGGCAGCCGCGTCTGTGATTGGCTGCTGGTCCAGCCCTTGCTTGCAAGGGGTCATTCATGGTTGGTATTTAATGTATGTTTGATTACTCAAAGTTGAGATGTATGTTACGTGCAATAAATATGTGACCAATTATCCAAATGTATGTGTCTGTCCTCATTTTGGGGATGGGGTAAGGGGGGGCAGACAAAGGTAAGAGAAATTGGCCCTACCTAGGTCAAGTTACAATGTCATTCCTAATTTAAAAAAGTCTCTTCTTTAAACATCAAGTAATAGCATGTTTCTTCACCTGTGAAATAGCATGGTGTACTATTAAAAATCCTATACCAATCTATTTTTTAGCAGTTTAGTGTAATATACAAAAAGCCATTGTTCTGAAAGCCTATCTGTGAGTTTCAACATTGCTAGCTGCAAAACTTTTGTAAAGTCCTAAAAATAACTCACCATAAAAAGAATAATATGGCTGCATGGCAAAGTAATAAAGTATAGTGTCCCTTTTATAACATGAATGAATTATCTTTAAATAGATGTATAACAGGAAACTGCAAATGCCTTAAATCCCTTATCACCATCTACAGTGCAATTACCACTGTATTAGTTGGTTTTAATGTGACAAATAAAGAATCTTTTAAGCCATTACATTTGGTTATTTTTAAATACTACCAGTTGGTTATTTTTAAATACTACCAGTAATTTACAAAAGTGTAATAGCTAATTATAATGGCCACATTTTCAATAATGCAATTTGTGCTGCTAAATCAATTGACTAGCATACACAAAATAATACGGTAATCATAAAAATAATAAAAATCAATTTTAAATTCAAGCTTTATGCAAGGTGTTCCCCTTTAAAATGAGAACAATATGGTTTCCCATCCACCCCTTTCCAATGAAAGTACCCAGGGTAAGGACCTAAAGCGCCAATAGGAAGACACGCATTTGCACAGTGTTAAGGCCGCCGGACTGAACAGGAATTGGAGTTAGGCAGCCACAAAGTTTGACAGCTTTGTTCTGATTAAACAGGCAAAAGCCTGGAGACAAATGACACAGAGAAGAAGAGCTAAGGTGAGTATAATGGTCCTTTGATAGACTTCTCCCCTATGAACATAAAACCAATGTGGTCCTTCAGTCCTTCAATCTTCTTTGTTCTTTTAGTAACAATTTTATGTTTTGTTATTTACTATAAGTCTATATACTATATCTAAGTGCTTTTATATCCCTCTCAAAAATATCCCCTTAAGTGAATACATGTTAAACATAATGCACAAACTAGTATTTATCTACAGTATATGGAATCCCTCTTTTCCTCTTTTGGTTCTATATTTACAGATTTTAGTGTATTAGAATGTAGCAATACAAGGACCAGCAAGATGTTAAGATTATACACTGTCATAACGGATACAGGAAAAATATAATGGTTTTCACTACTTTATTTTAAACTAGTAATTTCAACAACAAAAGGAATGCTGATTCTGTTATCATACTTTGATGATATTGCAGGTTCAGTAACAAAGGAACAACCTTATTATTTTAAATATTATTCAAGGGAGGAAATACTGCATGTGAAATACAGTATGTGGAATTTGAAACTAACAAGAGACCAGAGGAATAGAATGTAAACAGTGGTAGGCTGGAGAATGACAGTAGTAAAGCCAGCGGCGTAACTATGAATCATTGGGCCCCCCCTGCACAATGGAAATGAGCTGGGTATATGAAACAGGTCTCCTACCATCCACCCGCACAGAACCTCTACAATACACGTGGCGCACCACTTAATCCATTGTGCAATTTGTTAAGCCCTGTATGTGTAGCAAATGTACAGTACACCCCAGAGTCATACAAGTAGCCTTACCACCACAGAACCTTCCTCTCGGGCACCACCCACATACCCAATCAAACTAACAGGGAGATGAAATAAAAGTTCTTATCATTAAAAATGGTGCTAAGTTTGCCCCAACCAATCAGACATTTGAAAACTAACATCTGATTGGGTGGGGCAAACTTAGCACCATTTTTCACAATAAGAACTTTTATTACATCTCCCTGTAAGTGTTCTAAGTCTAACAAAAGGTGAGGAGGAGGAAGATAATTCATTTATAGAGTGCAATACACCAAAGTTGCCAGTGTGCAACCGAATTATATGATATGATTATATGATAAGAGAAAAGGAGAACAGGAAAATGGGGTGGTAAATCCCCAATTCCCAAGACCCACAATATGGCACAACCACTTGATAATACTAAGTACAGAAAACGGTTTATTGGTTGCACATAGCGTAGAAAAACATATATTACACCTACAGATACATCATACATGAAAAATCTAAAAAGGTTATAAGTCATAAAATACACTCACAAACCCTTCCGGGCGTCCCCATAACGGTTTGCCCCAAATCACTGGATTCCTTCCACTAAGCCATTACACGAATGGATATGCTTGGGACTTCACGTAAGAAGCCAGGTCTGGCTAAAGAGTCATAGTTATCTTCACGGACAGCCACACTCTTCACCCAGCCTCCGGACGGATAAGGAAAATACCATTTTCTGTACTTAGTATTAAGTATTAAGTATTAAGTGGTTGTGCCATATTGAGGGTCTTGGGCATTGGGTATTTACCACCCCATGTTCTCCTTTTCTCTTATCATATTAACTGTTTGCCCCTCTAAGCACCACTGTATTGCAGTGTTCCACATCAAATATGAAGCTGTGCACCATCCTATTTCATTCATTAGCCTAACTCCTATACTTTGGAAAATATCTGCATATTTCAACAGCAACCAAAAGGGGGTAAATTTATAGGAAGTTGAGGTTGACAGTAAAGCAGAGGGTATGCCATGTAGCAGGTCAACGTTCCACTTTCCAATGACCCTGAAAAAAGGTTTCAAAACCCATTCCCACTTTGACATCTGTAAACCACTAAATATCCTTGATGGAAGTCATGCTCTGTTGCCACAAGGAGCCCCACACAGCCAGGTCATCCATAATCTCCTTGCTGAGGCATACAAAATGGTTACCCCTGTGGTTGCAAATACGACAGAAAACTCAAAGCCCATAGGCAAAATGCTGAAGTTCAATTTGCCTAGCAACGCCTGCACTTGTCCAAGGGGCAATTTTCTGCAATGTGCAGCTCAGCTTACTAACAAAACAAGGTCTTTAAGTTTGTCATTTGGCAGTCTAAAATCCATAGCACAAGAATCAAGTTCAATTGCCATTAACGTAAGCACCGTAGATAGACCCTCTGGTTTTTCTGTTGCCAAAAATACTCAAAATCTGTCAGATCTTCTCTGCATAGTTTCCATAAGTAACTCCAAAAATGTGCAAAAGGTTTCAGCACAGCCACCCAATCAAAAGAAGTGTATGTTATACTGCACTGCTCCCTGGCAATATCATCATTGATAAATGCCCTATTTGGGTATGAGACGTAGTGGATAAGGTAAAACGTAACTGTATCCTTTCTGGGGACCACCCCAACTTCCTTCTTTAGTTTATCATCTACCACCTCTGAATGTTCCAAAGCTGATTTGAGGTTACCAGATTGCAAGGGGGCAGTGCAGGGCCTGAATAGGATGTGAAATTCCCTTTTACAAGAATGCTGCCACCTCCCTATCCTTACAGATTTTTAGAAAGGGCACTATTGCGAGAATGGTCACTGGTGTGGTCTAGTCTTTAAGGAGGCTCTGAAAATTGAGGCACCAACCTACCCTTCTTGGAACAATGTTGGAAGCCATAGCTTTCTCTGCAATGGGAACATTCATGCCTGAATTTGCAGCCTGTTCCAAATTTGCATTGACCCATCAAAAGCCCTTGCTATTGGATGATGCTGATGGGGTTAACACACCTACCCCACCCTGAAAAGGAGTTTAAATAGGTCTACTTAAGTACATAAGTTTTAACCAGAACACTATGTCTCTGTGGTCCCACCTTATTCTATGTCTAACAGCCTTGTGCTGGCAAAATTGCTAATCATAGCAGAGTCATGCTGAGCCACCAAATGCGTGGTAAGCTTTAAATATACTATCAAGGTAGAAAAAAGGGCCTTAACAATCACTAGGGGAATGTTCCCCTCTAATGCTAACAATAATCAAAAATGCCTGTAGCCAGTTGTAAAATGTTCTAGGGATTAAAGGTAACCTTCTCATCTCATCCTCTTTTTTGTTATCATCTATCTTAGAAAGCTTATCTTCATAGGAATGCTCCACTGGCAATAATGAGAAAATATCAAAGTATTCACAATTCCAAACCTTGTGACATATCAGATACCACAACCTGTTGCACAGTGCATTCTTTATTAGGAGACAGGGAGACCTCTACAGATATAGGGGAGGCAATAATCGCATTAACAGCATTTCCCCTTATAGTTGGTATTTTAATAGACCTATGGGGCTGGGGCCTAGGTATCTCCTCCAATACCCTTGATGGTCAACTTGACTGGACAAACTGTCCTAACCACACTTTGCTCCCAGTGACTCAATAATTCCCTCATATCATCAAAGACGCCCCCAAATCCCTTTATCCCTTGGGGCAGTTTGCTAGTCTGTGGAGATTATGTGTGTGGCTGTGGTGCAATGCTGAACAGAGTCTGTTGTAGGGAAGCTGTCAATTCTCTGCAGAGATGGTATGGATGATGGCATCAGACATGCTGTTATCAGGACCCCCTTCCTCAAAGTAACTATCAAGATGTAGGGAAGCACATCCCCTGGGCTTGCAGGATACATTCCTTCTGTTTCCATTTCGCAGAAGACCCTACTTCTACTGTAAGTACCTGTGAGGAAAGAGGTTAAGAGGAAGGATTAGATCAGTCCCCAAGACCGGAATTACCCAGGGAGACCATCAGGCGTTACACAGTTGATGGAGCCAGGGGCCAGAGCTTGTAAAGCAATTTTTCCAGGCCTGCCATGAAGGAGGAAGTAAAAAAATCACAAACGTCCAATGACATATTCAAGCTCCCCCAGTCCCCTTATTTAGTAAATGGAAAATAAAGTCAAAGTTAACAAGTAAAAATATTCACTTCTATTGTGCAACAAAAAGTGTCATCATAGAATGGAAATATTTGATGGGGAGGGGGACTTCTTCTTGTTTGCCAAAAGTAATAAAGTTTATTCAGTATGTCAGTTAGCTACAATGGTCAATGATGCTTTTCCAGTAAAAGATGTGAATTTGCTGTTGTGGTCAAAGTGCTTTGCAGAAAGACTTTTAGAGGATATCCACTCCGATCTTTCATATATAAAGGTACAATTGTATATTATTTAGAGCTACAAAGTCTAGAATGCAATGAGTGGAATGAAATGTTGCAAATCCAAACCGAACAAGAATGTAAAGCAAATGGGTCCCAAACATGTAAGAACATCCATATGGTTTCCATATGGATTATTAAGGTCATAAATACAGTACAATAAAGCTTGAGCAGAAAACACATGAAAGAAAAGAGGAGACAAAATTTTTAGAATTTTAAGAATCCACAGACAATAAGTGCGGCCATTGGTACAGGATCCGCGAGCATCTTGATATATCTGGAGTGAGGGAAGATCTCTCTACAACTAGAATGAAGTAAGATCTATCTATATCAGCTGTCCATAGGTAACTTGAGTGAGAAGTAAGTATTCCATGTGTAAATATGACCTCAAAGCAGAGGTCAGTGTTCTATAGTCGTTATGTACAGATGGCATGAAGATACAAGTCTTACTTCCGACATATATTCTATTCTGACTGGGGACAGAAATAAAGAAGAAATAAAGCAGACCAAAGACTAAATTAGATAAATGGAATAAACTCCAAATTGTTTCTACCATGAGGAGCCTTAGTATTCAAATTAAAAATCCAACATGCCTCACTTCTTGGTAGATTCACACGTACATCATACCTATCATACTGGTTGTGATATGCTGAAGGCCAAAGCTGTTCAAGACTAGCATTCCCCCCATGAAAATTCCGGAAGTGGAGAGCTACACTAGAAAGTATGAAAATCTCTGTGCTAGACATATGTTGGGCATATGGTTGGACAGTCTGTGCTTAAATTTTTGTGTCGTCATTCCAACATACAACATTTTCTAAACAAAGATATACCTGTGTGAAATATGTAAAATCCTTCACTACAGCAGCTCAACAGTTCATTAGAGATGTAATGTGGGTTCGAATAGAACCCAGTTTCGAATTGAATCTGAGAGTTTCGAAGTCCCGACGAAACTTTCGAAATTCCAGGATTTCGAAAATTGCAAGTAGACGATTATCAAAACTTGAAAGCAGATGATTATCGAAAATCGAAAGTAGACGATTATCGAAAATTGAAAGCAGACGATTATCAAAAATCAAATCCTTGAAAGTAATGATCGATTTCGGTAACTCTCGAAAATGGAATGCGGAAGCTCGAAAACAGCCCGATCGTGACGAAAGATAGTTTTAAAATAAGTTTTGGTTATATTTATCGGCTCCCCATACCATTCCCCAGGTCTCTGTGTCATTTACAGTAACCTACTATTACTATTTGTCCCTCAAAATGGACAGAAACTTGCACATTTTTTGTCCCTCAAAATGGACAGAAACTTGCAATTTTTTTTCTCCCATAGACTTCTATGGGTCCATTTTCGAATCTTCCAATATTCCCGGAAAATTGAAAATTCGAGAACAGAACGAAACTCAACAGTTTCGAACATCTCTACAGTTCATTTGACTTCATGTTTACCTTAGCACAGGGAGATACAAAGTAGCTAACTGCACAGTACTTTACTGAAGTAAGGAAGAAAAATAAATGACTGATTTCACAGGAATCGTTTAGATGAGAGCTAAAATATTTATTGTTCAAATCAACATTCGTTTTAGATAAAATTCTCCTTTAAGTTAGTATTATGTAATCACAAAAATGCACCTGACGCTCCAAAGTTCTTTGAAAATATTCTTGTTTATTTACCCATATGTGAGATCTCTCCAGCAACGTTTCGGGTGGATCTCCACCCTTTATCAAGCTTGATAAAGGGTGGAGATCCACCTGAAACGTTGCTGGAGAGATCTCACATATGGGTGAATAAGCAAGATTTTTTTCAAAGAACTTTGGAGCGTCCAGGTGCATTTTTGTGATTACATGTATTTTAAGACTGAGGAGCAGTACAGTCTGCAGAGTGATGGTCCGGAGAGGAGAGTGGTATCCAAAAACTTGTGAGTTATTGAGTTAGTATTATGTTCATAGTTTATTAATTTTAGCATAGCAGAGTTGCTAAAATATCCCAATCTAATGATAACGGTTTAAGAGAAAAATAAAGTGAGTGTGTTCAGTGTAACATCTGTCTTATGGATCAAACATGCTTTTAAAGACCAAAAAAATTATTTACTAGTTGTAAAGGTAATTCATAAAATTATGATTATGAAATAAATTTTATGCTTTTTCCCATCTCTGTACCATTGTCCAACTACTTACTTTATAAAAAAAATATGGAAATGAAAATAATATGGAAAAAAGTGATATTGGCTTCCAGTATTTGCTTAAACCTAGTTATCTTGTGCAAGCCTTTACACCTTATCTGATCATCAAATAAAAAGGTAACAGGGTTAAGGTATGAATACATGGGTCAATGGAAGAGTTGACCTATGTATTGCTTCCTGTTTGATAGACCGCCTGTCGATATTTTAAAGTCATAAAATTGTCCACTTCACATACATTTAAAATAGGTATTTACTGGGGGATGCACCGAGCACCGCTACCTGGCAACAAAATGCCGATTTCGGCATATAACATCGCTTGCATCGGCTGTGCTGTTAACTTTTGCGTTAGCCACGCAGCCGCCGCAAGGAAGGAGTTAAAGTCATGCTAATCGATATAACATCGGTTAGCGTCACTTAAACTCCAAATCAGGAGTGATGCGTCTGTTGGTGCATCGCCCTGTTAGTATAGTATATAATAAAACCCTAACAGGGCGATGCACCAATGGGCGAGTTGAAGTTGCGCTAACCGATGTTATATCGGTTAGTGTGACTTAAAGTCTTTCCTTGCGGCGGCTGCATGGCTAACGTGAAAGTTAACAGCGCAGCCGCCGTAAGTGATGTTATATGCCGAAATCGGCATTTTACTGCGGCACTTTCAACACCAGCTGATAGCTGCCGTTGAAAGTGCCGAAATAGAACAGCGCCAAGTAGCGATGTTCCGGCGCTCGGTGCATCGCCCTGTAAGTGTGCTTCCCTGTGTCCGTGTGTGTGTGTCACTGCAGTTCCTATGGACTCACCACTAGAGGGAGAGTCTCTGCAGTTCCTATTGACTCACCACTAGAGGGAGAGTCTCTGCAGTTCTTATTGACTCACCACTAGAGGAAGAGTTTCTGCATTTCCTATTGACTCACCACTAGAGGGAGAGTGTCTGCAGTTGCTATTGACTCACCACTAGAGGGAGAAACACAGAAAACACACAGCAATTAAACAGACTGCAGGTAAGGTTGCTTGGGACAGGGGCCCCTGGATTTGGGACAGAGGGGGGCCTGGATTCGGGACAGATGGGGGGCCCTTGGATTTGGGGTAGAGGGGGCCCCCTGGATTTGGGACAGAGGGGGGGCTAGATTTGGTACAGGGGGGGCTTGGATTTGGTACAGAGGGGGAGCCCTAGATTTGGGACAGAGGGGGGGCTGGATTTGGGACAGAGGGGGCCCCTGGCCTTGGACAGAGGGGAGACTCTGGCCTTGGGACACTAAGAGGATACTCTGGCCTTGAGACATGAAGGAGGACTATGGCCTTGGGACACTAAGGGGGCACTCTGGGCTTCTAGCACTGGTTATTGTAGTGGGCTTAATGTCTAGTACTATATACAAGTGATCTATAAGTTGTGGCTGACAATATGTTGAGTGTACGTCGCAATATGTTAAATGTACGTCAGTTGGCAGTAAACATTGAAAATTAAAGATAAAGGAATGGGTTTGAATCTTTTTATGGGTTTGTATCCTTTTATTAAGGTTAATTCTATATATATTAATGTACTTTATTTAAATAAAAAACACTAAAATTAAGAAATTTAAAGAAAATGTTAGAAATTATAGAAATTATTTCAGTCGCATAAACATACAAAGTTAATTTAAGATCAGTTAAAGTTTTTATATTTATTTTGTAGGTATTTTTTGCAATGTTACCACTCATGTGTTGGAAATATTCTTTAAAGCCTGATCCTTTGTCTCAACCAGGAGGTTTAATAGCAAAAAGTAACTGAAAAGGACCAGCAACAGAAAAGCTTTGGTTACCAGAGTAACTGTTAAAACAGACCGCCGTCTCCATGGCAAAGAGAAAAGCTATTTGCTGAAGCCTTTTCAGACCTTGAACAGAAACTGACAGGTTTCCAATAATCACTACAGAATTTGTTTTGTACAGACAAACTATATTGTAATGTTAAATATAGAATGTCTTTAGAGAAATAAATTGTTTTATATTTCTTCTGTGAAACTTCGAGCTGCCATTCACTTTTATAGAAGCAGATAAGTACTTCTGTGCGAGACTTACAAAATTGTAAACACATTTTATGTTCTGTGATTTTCTTTCTTACTTTCTATTCCGATGTTCTGGAATTTTACATTTATTGAAAAAATATAGTCAGTTGAAATATATAAAAATTAAGAAAGGTCTAGGCAAATTAGTAGTTAGACCAAGCAATATTAGTGTCTGCTTCTGTGACCATTTGTACAACATTTTGCATGAGTTTTTAAGCCTGTAACAAATAAGACTTATTTAATTTTTCATTTTTTTATTTTTTTTTTTAATTAAAAATGCATGGATTTTCTAGCTTTCTGATCACAAATTTTAGGATAAATGGGTGCATAAGAACACAGCTAATCATAACAGTGTAACAAAGATTAAATCACAGTTCTCAGTGTGTTTAGGTGTGTTTTGTTTTGTGTAAACTTTGAAACAGGGAGATTCAATAAAAGTTCTTATAGTTTAAAATGGTGCTAATTTTGCCCCAACCAATCAGATCTTATTTAACTTAAACTTATGTTTAAAAGTGTCTAAGTGACTGACTTAATAAATAAGTAAGAGAGTTATTTTCCTTCTCATCTCCTCTGCCTGATACTTGTATGCACACATTCAGGGAAGTGCACTGAGAACCTCTATCCCTCCAAATACATACGAACATGATTTGCATGCTTACATTGCATGTGTGGCAAAACCAAAAATTTGTAAGTTTACACAGTTTAAGCAACATAATAAAGTTCAACATAGGTAAGGAAATTAATTAGATACAAAGCTATGTGTTTCACTATTTTGCCATTTCACAGTTGTTTCCCTCACAAAGGCATTGGAGAGCATCTCCAGAGTTAAGTCAGTAATAAAAACATCAGACTCAACTCTTCAAAAAAATCAATATTGTTTTTTTCCGCTACTACTGATTATTATTATTAGTGCCATTATTGTATTTCGGAAACTGTAAATATTACATTCTGCAAAATAAAGAAGGCTATCTGTAAAACTAAAGGCGAAGACAGGGTTTCTCTGCAAACACTTGTGCAAAAAGACAATGTAGCCTTACACTATTCTTTGTTGAGGGTTTTAAATGTATAAGTTTCCTTTAATACTGGGGAAAGATCTCCCAGTCCCCTTAATACAGTTGCATGAATCTGGGATGCTAAACTTTTTCTTTCGCTGTTTCATTCTTTTTCTTTTTTACAATAAGAGTATAAAAATAGAGTACAACTGCTTAGCAAACCCATTTTATTCCAAGTACATTGCATCAGCTATCCTGTATCTCAAGTACACTGTAGACAATTTAGCTGAGTTATTTTCATGGATATGTCCAAATCATACAATGTTAAAAAAGCATCATGGTAATTCATAATAGGTCTACAAACCCAGCAATACAATTACCTAAATTACCAGTGAACATTGTAAGTGCTTCTTGTGACTAATCATTCAACCCTTATTGAATTGTTTGACTTGCTAGTAGTGTATTGTGGCAGCAGTTCCATTCATCAGTCTTTAGAAAAGGGATTAAATGCTCACATTAACCCCATGCATGACAATTATTTATTCTTGTACAAAGAAGTAGATATATAGATAGATAGGCTGATAGTTGTAAAACTATGCATATTTTCCTAAGCTTTTATTGCATACAGTAATAACAACAGTGATGGACAGTATTTTCATTCATATATGGTTGTCAATTTAAAATGTGCACCCCTTTTGCCCAACTTGATTTCTACCTATTTAAAGTTAAACAAGAAAAATAAAAGTCTATCAGGGGCCTTGTACAATTTACACAGAAGAAAAAGCTTCCATTCTAACTGCACATACAAATTGGAATAATGCCTGGATTCATTTGGTACTATATCAATTAATCACAGAGCCAAAAAAGTTTACAAAATAACAGTAATTGCATCTTTGGGCCATATTTGTATAGGCGCGGTATCGCTTTTTAGTGATACTGCACCTTTAACGATCAGTAAAACGATCATTAAACCGATGATTAATTTCTGATACGATCGTAAATTACCGATACCGATAGTAAATCTATGATAATAAAATCATAGATTTACGATCCCCATAGAATACCATTGCGGTAGTTTACTACTGCATGGTATTCTATGACAGAACTTTCAGTATTTAACGAACGTTCGGTAATTACCGAACGTTCGGTCGTGAATGTACGTTCGCAATCGTACATTAACTAACCCGTGGTATCGCTAAAAAAAATGGATCACATCTCTAGATGCAGCCTTGTAAATGTTATAATGTTAAAATTTTGAGAAGCTCTGCTTCTTTTACCCATAGGGACTTCTGTCTGCAAGATACTGTCCGTAATTTTTCAAAGATCGGGCTACACAAAGTCCTGAACGCACTCTCTATGCACAGCATAAGGAGAACACTCAGGACTGTGTGTTTCCCTCGGCTGGGCAAGGAAAATTTTCCCTCTTTCCCGAACTAGCGCTTGGCCAACCCGAGTGTTCAACGGCCATGCACTCGTTCGGGAAAGCTAGGTACACTACCAATAAAGCCCTGATACCCTTGGATCCGATGGTATTGGGGCTGTATCATTACATATAACTTAAGTACCTACATATAGCTTAAGTACCTGCGCTGGGTGCCCGCCACAAAATTCTTAATCTTCTCACAGACGTTTTTTCATGGGCAGAAGACATCAAATACAAAGCTTTGTAGACTTAAACATATCTATAAAAATATAAAGATTTGCAGGGTGTGGCTATTAATACAGACAGAGCTGAGAGCCAGTCGTATGAGTACACATTGCTGCAGGCAGGAATTGTTAATCTTTTTAGCACTATAACAACTTATAGGATTCAACTAAAGATTTGAAAATGCAGGATTTTTTTAACCACAACTTTTGGTTGTGGTTAAATTCCCCTTTAGAGAAAAATTGTTGTGATGGTGCTTGATGCCCCTCTGTGGCGTGTAGTCTTTATTTGGAACAAAATCCATTTACTTTTCGGGGAGAATCAAATCATTCCTAAAGGGTCCTAGGCAACAGGAACAGAGGCAGCATCAATGACTAGACTGTTCTCTGGAAAGGCATCACAGTTTTAAAAGTAAAAAATATTATGGTTTCTGTCCACCAATCCTGGAAACACAGTCACGATTGTTCTCCCTTTATAAAGTATAGGGAAAGGGTTTGTGGCTGCCCGATTGCGGGCACCTCCCTATACTTAAGTACAGGGGACCGGCCAAGGCTGAGGGAGATTTTCCGTTCAGAACGAATATTTCCAATGCCGAACATTCACCGGCATCAGAAATAGTAGTTTTAGCAATACAGAAATTAGCGATATAGGTCCAATCCCTTCGGTACCAACGGGATTGGCACTATATCGTTAAAGTGTGTACCCAGCTTTACAGTCTAGTAGATTGGTAAATTGGTATTGGCATTGTACTTAACTATGTTACTTATATGTGCTTTATACGTGTCAAAAAGAGTGTAAAGTTTATTTATTTTCTCTTCTGTAGCTAAAGTTATTAGATCCCTTTAATTTAAGAATACTTTAGCACAAAAAAATACAATTAAAGGGCATGTCCACCCAAAAATACAACATTTAATATACTGTTCTTCTGCCTTGTCCACCCCTAACCGCCATGTTAAATCTAAAAAATACTTTCCGATTCATACTTGCAGATATCTTCTCTCCCTCTCTGCTAACCGGAAACAGCAGAGAGGAGCCGGACCAGCAGTTTTTTTAAGTTTTTTTTTAAGAGGGTGGGCAAGGCAGAATGACACTACTGTACATTAAAAGGGTTCTATGCTAGGTAGAAGGGCAGAAATCAGAGGCAGGAACCTTTTGGCAGGAAGACAGCTCCTACTGGTCAGTTTGCTGGATTTTGTATGGTAAGGATTTTTTTTAAACTACACAGTGGCGCCAGCACTGTGGCAAATTATAGATTTGGGGTGGACATGCCCTTTTTTTAGTTATAGTGTCTTTTAGAAAGGGAGTGTAATTGCAATAAAGTATATGAATAAGGGCAGGATGCACACCAGAAACACACAAAACTATTACAACAGCACTGACAAGCCTCTTAAATGTTGAAATAAATCATTTATATTAAATTGCCTTTCCTATTCGATATTAAATCTGGTAGTAAGTTGTGCCACGATAAGTATTTTGAACAATTGTCAAAAGTTTAAAACATCACAAAATTATATTCTACGCCTTCCAGTGGGGATTAAGCCTTTTTTACAAAAAAAAATAATGAATATTAAGATATTTAATTTTTGTTCATGTTCAATTTAAAAAACTTGAATGATAGCAATTATAATATATATTTAATACTCTAATGTCTTATTTTACATTAATTAGAAACCTAAATTGTGAATTATTTCAGTTTTCCAAAGACTAAGAAGACCTTTACCAATCTAAACATCTAAGTGTAAAATATATACAGCATGCTTGGTTGACCCTGAAACATTCTGAGCCAAATGACTGATATCATACAGGCATTGCAGGTTTTCATAACTAACACTAAAAAGGAATATTAGTAACAGGGTGGCATATGTCATGCTCTGGGTGAAAATTGGGTGACATGTTGCATACATCACAGTATATTTAATATCAGAAAAAAGATAATTGCTTTTAAATGGTGCTATTCTGTGGTGTCACTAACTTTTTAATGACTAACACAAGTTTCACATATGACTTACAGCTTAAAAGCAACAGGCAGTCATGGTTTCTGTTGAAAAAACATCAGGTCTAGAAACTTGTGTAAAATTATACAAACCTTTTTAAATAAAAGATATTTTGAGAGGCTATTGAGAAAGACCAAAAATATTTTAAAGTAGGTCTTGGGCTATTTTCTAGTCAAAATCAAGAAAACAAAAAATGCCATATAAAATTATCTTAAAGGGTAACTGTGGTCTTGAGTTCTTCCAAACTAGTAAGAATGATATAAAAAGCCTTCAATTGTACCTTTAAAATAAAGCCTAAATCACATTTCTAGATTCAATTTGTGAGAAGTTATTGCTGGAAAGGTTCAGCAATATTACTTCCTGCTTGAACACTTGTGACGAGCTTGTAGTCATGTGATCAGAATCTGCCTGCATTAATAGGCTCCCCTTCTCAACTGTCAATTTTTTTCCCAGGTACTTCCTGATTTTCCCAGCATTAAGACTAAACTGAGCATGCTTCTCCCACAGGCGGACAGGTGGGGCAGAGGTCAGGTGATGCCACTCAACCTACTGGAAGCAGGAACTTTGAACATTCACCTCAATGTAATTTCTTACAGGCTGCAGCCAGAGATGTGATTTGCGTCTCATTTTAAATGAAATGAAATTTTGCAGGCTTTCATTTAACCTAACTTATTTTGAGACCACAGTTGCCCTTTAAGGAATGTGATAGAATTTTTTTAGATACATCACTGCAAAAAAATTTCATGAATAAAGATGTTAAAACAATGTTTTGTATTGTAATGTTTTGCATTTTGTATTGTATCCACAATTTGGGCTTTTCAATGCACTGCATGTACATTGTATATGTATGTATATATTTAGATAAAACTACTAGGATGTGCAGAGTTGAAACAATTTAACATTTCAGAAGATACAGACAAGGGAATTAGCATGAGGAATTAAATACAAAACAATAGCTACATGAATTGATTGATAATTAAAACATAAAGAGTGTCACTCTAGATTTGATAAATGTGCTTAGTCTAGATATATAATAAACAATGCAATTGGCCTCATTAGAAGTAGGTGAGTAATATAAAGTTAAAATTTTAAGATAAAGGGTCACAGCTATTGAATCATATACTGTGCTGGTGCAGTAAGTGGTCGGATGTTTAAATGGAGGTTTTCTAGGGTATTTTTAAAGGGTGTTCTCCATTACAGACAATAGTTACTTCTCAGTCTCTCACCTAGTTTGCTTTAGAATGCTTACATAGCACTAAACATATTCAGGGAGATTCAATAAAGGTTCTTATCGTCAAAAATGGTGCTAACATTGCCCCAACCAATCAGATGTTATTTAACATTTAAAAGCTAACTTCTGATTGGTTGGGGCAAAATTAGCACCATTTATAACGATAAGAACTTTTATTGAATAACTCAGATTATGTAACACTATCCAATTCCTTTATCAATTTACATCAAGCCCTGCCCTTAAAAGCTTACAATCTAAGCACTGTATATCACAATCACAACCTCAAACAGCAGGTCTTAATGATTGGGAGAGACCGGAGTACCCAGAGGATACCCATACATATATAGGGAGAACAGTAAGAGTATGAAACTCACTCAAGAAGGGTCTGTGAAGGAGCTGCAGGGATATTAGCAGCTCCTTCTACTAGAAAATGTTTCATTTGATGTTTAGTAGCAAATACACATTTTTTAGCGAAAGACATCCAGATCGCTGATTGCAGAGGTCGTGGAGGTGGTAGTTAGATAGTTGTGCCCCTGCCTGGCCTAGATACTATAGCTATATTTACAGTTTAGCAGGATGGATTGCACCAGGGTGTTTGGATAACTCATAAATGCATGCTTTATAAATTAAATTTGAACAGGTGATCAACCAATTACCTAAACAACTGAAGAAAATAGGGACATATGTATTATATTTGCTAACTAGTGTATTGTTGATACCTAGCTGGTACTTTACTGGCCCAGGTGATAAATCCATGTCAGTGCTAGAGATGGGCTAGAACTCTTAACTCAAATGTGAGGTCGACCCGAACTTTAATAGTTCATACGAACTGGGACTTTTTAGAACATCCCAAAAGTTTGTAGCTCGGGTTTTCCGAAACTCACTGACATATTTTTGTTAATCATCGAAAATAACCCTCGAAAGTACCGTTTCAGAGATAATCCTTGAAAGTACGATTTTGGATGATAACCCTTGTATGCGGCATTTCAGCAATAACCCTCGAATGTAGCGGTTTGTTCGGTAACCCATGAATGTAGCAAAAGCTCAATGCGGAAACCCGGCAATTGCCTAATCTTGGAAAAAGTTAGCGTTTAAATAAGTTTTGGTGATAGTGACATGTTCACCAGACCATTTTCCAAGTGCCAGAGCTATTTACAATAAGTTACCATTGCTATTTTACATGTAATTAACTAGAATTTTCAAAAAAATTATCCTGTTAACTTTAATGGGTTTGTTTTCTAACTTTTACTGAAGTTCTATAGTTCGGAAACAAACCAAACTTTAGGAAGTTCGGTCATCTCTAGTAAGTGCTGGTAAAATAATTAAGAAATACTTGCTGGGCTCCTATACACTAAATGATTAATACAGCCTCTGAAAGCATTGTCCATGGCTACACCTCCCAGCCTTACAGTATGGTTTTTTTTTTCTGGGGGGGTGGCTACCCTACCTCCTACTTGGATCTTCCTATTTTACAATTGGATAAACCAGTGCCATTAAAATGCAGTAAAATACACAATATACTCTACATTCAATATCCTGCCTCTCAGCCAATTAGGGACTCGGCTGATGGTCCTGCCCCCTGCTTGCATTTCCGTGCAAGCAGAGGGCCGGGACTGTGCGGCGGAGGATAGAGGGAAGGTTAGTAACTATCAGGGCACTTTCTAACAATTCTATTATGGCGGTTGGGGATGGGGGACCAATAACTATAATATATAAAAAATGTTCAAAAAAGTGGTGGACATGCCCTTTAATGCTTTCAAATCTAGACTGGTATTCTACCTTTCTTAGAAACAGCACAACAAATGATTGTTAACCCTTTTAAGCACTTTGTACCCACCTACCCCCACACCTGTATCTGTATGTTGTTCCCCCCCTTAGATTGTAAGCTCTTCAGGGCAGGGATCTCATTCCTAATGTGTCGAGGCTTGCTGTACTTATATCCATTTATACATAATTTATACATATGTTTCTTACCCGATGTATGAAATTTTTTTTAATTTAATTTAATTTTTATCTAGCTGTATAATGGCTTGCACTTATCTCCTTGTTTGTATACTCTAATTTATAATGTACAGCGCTGCGTTCCCAAGTGGCACTTTATAAATAAAATTATAAATACATACATACATGAATTAGCTTTATATCTATAAGTATATAAAAATTCACACATTCAATGAACCACTGCCATTTACAGTATCAGCATTTCTCTATTAACAGTTGTAGTTCTATGATAACAATCTGGCCACTGGAAAAAAGGTACACAACCTGCAAAGGTAATGTTAATCAGATTATTAAACTTTAAGGATTTTTTTTTTTAAACAATGCATTTGACGGAGAATTTAAATTGAATAATAGATTCAAAATAATATAGATTACACATAGTGCTCACTCTACTAGTTCTGGATCTCAATAGTCCATTGGCTGGATCTCAACAGCCCATTGGCAGTAAGTCTGGTCCAATCTCATCCAATAGTAAACATCCAATCAAGCTGCGCCCTTTTTTGCTCATTGGCACACCGAATATGGCAAAATATTATACTAGATTTTGGTGGCTTCTATGAAAACAAGCAGTGTACATCAGAATCATCGATGCTAGAAATTATCTAAAAAACTGTTTCCAAAATGTACCTTTTAACCTGGATAACAATCAAATCCAGTCTATATGAACATGATAGCCACACAATGCGCATTTATTTTATATGTAATTAAAAACATTAAATAAGGACTTAAAGGGCAACTAAAGCCACAGAACAACACTTAACCAGAAGGCAGAACACTTTGATATATAACCAGTAATCTGTGTCTTACCTCTCATTTTGATGCGGGCGCTGGGAAATTTACCTAAATAACATATGATTTGTGCTTTACTTCTCAGCATTCTAATATCACACAGTTTGGTCAACGACTATTATGTTCTGCTCATGCTCAGTCCTTAGCTATGGCACAAACTTTTTACAGTTGGTCACACCCATTAATAATCTCTAGCCAATCCTTTTACAGGACAGATAAAGCAAGGAAGCATGTGACTGACTGAGGTCAGGGGGTGTGGTCTAACACTGCACATACACACAGTTACTTCATCCAGTTCTTAACAGGCTTTGATTTACTTTAACAGAGTTTACTAAAGTGGCATTTTATAGTTTATTGGTGTTTTTAGGGGGTTGTTTTCAGATTCTAGAGTATACGAAATTGGGTTTAGTTCTCCTTTAAAGTGAAACTATACTTTGCATCTAAATAAAAAATGATAACTTCGATAGTATGCTTTTAAATACATTAGCATGCTGTTTTGCTTATTTTTACAGTTGCTTCATTGTCTCTTTAAAACAGGTTACATGAAATGTACATGCTTCAAGACTAATGAGTATTTAATTAAATGTGCTAAAGGATTGTTTAAACATTTCCGCAGTTAAAGGGACTTTGCGGTCAGCTTGCTACAGAATGTTCATGCTGGAAAGCTCATTACTAATCCATTTAGAGGCTTACAGCAGATTGCTTTGGTTTCTATGCAACTGTGGTACGCAGCAGAAATAATTACTAATAAGCCAGAAGACATATGTGCTTGCTATGTTTTCACTTTTTTTTTCTTTTTAATAAATTTCTTTCAAACATATATATCAACAGGTATTAAATGACTGTATATTTCACTTTTTTGATTAAAAATAAAAATATCAAGTATGTTGAAATTCAGAAAAAAAATAATACAACAGGAATAGTGAATAATGATAGGAATGATGAATAATGATAGGAATAGTGAATATCGACAGGAATAGTAAATAATGATGAGCGTAGTGAATACTGATGGGAATTGTGAATAAAGATACGATTGGTGAATAATGATAGGAATAGTGAATAATGATAGGAATTGTGAATAATGATAGGAATAGCGAATAATGATAGGAATAGTGAATAATGATGGGATATTGAATAATGATGAGTATAGTGAATAATGGTGAGGATAGTGAATAATGATGGGAATAGTGAATAGTGATGGGAATAGTGAACAATGATAAGGTTAGTAAATAATCATAGGAGTAGTAAATAATGAATAGTGATGGACCCGAACCCAAGTTGGGTCAAACTTTATGAGTTTGCTTGAACTAGAACTATCCGAGCTATGAACTAGTTTGGGTTTTTTTACAAATTTTTTGGGGTTTTTGAACTCAACTTGTTTTCGAATAATAGTGAAAATTTGATAATTAACAAATCCTCGAATTGGTAACCCTCGAATGTAGCTTTCAAATTTGGTAACCCTTGAATTTAGCCTTTGATTTTGGTAACCCTCGAATGTAGCATTCGGTTTTGGGAACCCTTAAATGTAGCCTTTGATTTCAGTAACCCTTCAATGTATTGTTCAGTATTGTTTTAGTGGCCCTGGAATGTATCATTCAGTAACCCTCAAATGTAGTGTTTGGTAACCCTCAAATTGGCCATAACTCTCGAATATAGTATGTATAAACAGGACAATTGCCCAATTGTGGGAAAAGTTAGTGTTTAAACAAGTTTTGGTGATATGTACATGTTCGCCAGACCATTTCCCAGGTGCTACAGCCATTTACAGTAAGTTACCATTGCTATTTTACTGTATTTAATCCTAACTTTTCAAACTATGTTTTCCTATTGACTTTAATGGGTTTGTTTTCTAACCCTAATAATAGGAATAATGATAAGGATAGTGAGTAATGATAGGAATAGTGAATAATGATGAGGATATTGAATTATGATAGGAATAGTAAATAATGAAAACCCTCAAAATTTTTCTAATTTAACTTATATAGGTGAGTTATTATTTATTCTTCCGCAACAGAAATTATCTATATCTGTTGTATTCAGTTAGATCAACTGGACTTAAAGTTTAGTTCTTGAAGACGTTTCGTAGTCTGGCTTCCTCAATTCAGAATGACCTGGATGAATGAGAACTAAGCACAAGCAACAAAATGATCGCATCGGAATATGATTAACAGATCAGCTAGTAACCACATTTTATCCTACTTATTGTCAGTCTAAAGGCCACTATTTTGGTAGAAAAGGTGGGCAATCTATATCATTATCTGTAGTGTGTCTCTTACATTTTTCATTTATTTACAAACATTTTATATATAGTAGTAGTGAATGTATATAAAATGGACTTGCTGAGCAATCTACAAATTCATCTAAATTGACTCATTGCTATTACGTATATACTTTAAAGAGAGTATGCCAACAATATTTCTTGCTTTACTTGCTACATCACCCCAATAATAATAATACCATTTACTGGCACCTTACACCATAAAGTACATCTGTTGTATTCAATTAGATCAACTGGACTTGAAATGTAGTTCTTGACGCGTTTCGTAGTCATCCAAACTGGCTCTGTCTCAATCAGATGGACTTGTACAAGAATCGTGGCAATTATGTCACCTGGAAAATCCCAATAGCATATCACAGCCAGGTGTTAATGGGTGTGATAGATAGTGGCTAAGAGGTGTTATAGGAACGCCCAGAGTAGGTGTTTAAAACAGGCATTGTACATGGCAGACAGTTGGTGTGAACCCCCCACCTCTATTTAGGCTTGGTTCTTTATTTTCACATAAATGGCCTCCTTAACCTCTCTTGAACCAGTCACGTTTCCTTCGCCAGTATGTTAACATTACAATCTTCAAAGGTTGTCCTTTATCCTTAAGATGCAGATACACGGCTGAGTCCTGACCCGAGGATTGGCTCTTCTGTGCTGGGCCATAGTTGATGCAGTTGCTGTTTGGTCTCCCCCACATACAAATCAGAGCATTCTTCACTGCACTGCACTGCATATGATGTCGCTTTTCTGTGTTTAGGTATTGGTCTTTCGGAGTACCAAGTTGCTGCCTCATGTGTTGTTCGGTTTAAAGCAGACAGGGATACGGTGTTTTTTTTGAAAATTCTTCTTAATTTCTCGGAGACACCTGCTAATATGGGAGGACCATGTTTCCTCCTGTCTTGCTTTTCCCTTCACTGTTGGATTCGTGTTTCTTTTCTTCTTCTACTTTTTTGACAAAGGCCCAGTCTGGATATCCACAAGTTTAAGGGCTCCTCTGAGATGTTTCATTTCTTAGCCTTCCTCTTGCTAGTGGGGATGTTCTCGGCTCTGTGTTTACAGGTTTATGAAACCCAGCTGTGATTAAAGGGTGGTGGGAGTCAAATTAAATACTGATGTGTGTGTTGGTTTTCTGTAAACCTCTAATTCCAGTTTACCATTTCCTCTTAACTTCTACAAGCAGTCCAAGAAAGCCAGTTTGTTGTTTTGTACCTCTTCTTGTGAATTATGTGTTCCACCACACTGTTGCATGTACAATGCTGTTTTAACACCTTACTCTGGGCGTTCCTATAACACCTCTTAGCCACTATCTAATCACACCCTTAACACCTGGCTGTGATATGCTAATTGGGATTTTCCAGGGTACATAATTGCCACAGATTCTTGTACAAGTCATTCTGAATTGAGAAAGCCAGTCGGATGACTAGCGAAACGTCTTCAAGAACTACATTTCAAGTCCAGTTGATCTAATTGAATACAACAGATATACCATGACCTGGATGAATGAGAACCTTCACAAACATAAAGTTCATTCATAAAAAATAATATGGTTTCAGGAAAATTATGATTTAAAGGGCATGTTTACCTCCCTGACAAACATCCTACCTCACAACCACAATACTATGTCCACCAATTTCAATAACTACATTAATCAATAAAGTGTATTTTTTTTCACATTTGTGAGTAATTGTACTCTAGGCTAAAATATGTTATATTAGAAGATGCTTTTAAATATATTAATACTTGTTATTAATATTGTAGAATTTAAGGGGAACCTGAAGGAGCCCCTGGGGACAATCAGCCAATGCAACTCTTCAGTCACACACACACACACACACACACACACACACACACACAGCCATGGCCCTCCTGCTTCTGGCTAGACCACATCTCCACAGGGCCATATTGTGGAGAAGAATACAGGGCAATTGATCACTTCTCAGTCTGGGGAATTGCTATCCTCCAGGGTCATTTTACTCTCCATCAAGGTTTGTGATGGGTTTTACAGTATTCATTCAAGTCATGGTATATCTGTGGTATTCAGTAAGATCAACCTGACTTCAAGTTTAGTTCTTGAAAACATCTTGCTAGTAAAGTGAGTGGCTTTCTCAGTTATGAAATGAGTCTCAATCATCATCAGTGCACAGTGTCAAACACCTCCTTTATGCAAGGTGTTGGTTCCATTGTAGCTATAAAGTGTTATTAAACTGCCCAAGTTAAGGTATTAAAATAGCATTGTACATGGCACACACACCACCTTAATTTAGGCTTG
The DNA here is from genome assembly GCA_019447015.1 of Hymenochirus boettgeri. Classification (NCBI taxonomy): domain Eukaryota; kingdom Metazoa; phylum Chordata; class Amphibia; order Anura; family Pipidae; genus Hymenochirus; species Hymenochirus boettgeri. Next base: position 223,474,111 of record CM033470.1, on the reverse strand, counting down.
ATTTCTTTATTTTGACATAAATGGCTTCCTATACATGTCTTTTATACCAGTATTGTTCTTTGTCCAATATGCTGACACTTTGGTCTTCAAATGTGTCCATTATCATCAAACATTACTATACAGGTAAGAACAGAAGTAAACAATGGGTAGTGTCCTGAACACCTCTAGCTGCTGGATCCTGCTGTGCACTGTCCCAAACACCTTAGCTAAGTATAAATGGAAAAAATGGTATACAGGTGCTTCCAGACTAAGAAGACTCCAAAGGATATCTTTTGGTGCTTTATTGACATTATTGTCAATAAAGCACCAAAAGATATCCTTTGGAGTCTTCTTAGTCTGGAAGCACCTGTATACCATTTTTTCCATTTATACTAAGAACAGAAGTACCCAGAACAGGTGTGTTTGCTACTGGACGTATGAATACCACCTACTTCAAGTATAAGTTCTACAAGCTAAAGCATGGGTGTGCTCGATGGCAAATATTTACATGCAGGAAGTAAAAACAAAGGCTTTTAGTACCTTCACGGGCATTGCACCTAGCCACTGGTTCAGATATGTGAATGATACCTGTTTTAAAAATTCACAAGAAAGAACACATAAACACTGTGGAACAAAGCATTACACAGAGAGGTACAAAACAATGCACTTGGACTGCTTAGTAGAAAACAAGGAGAATGGTAGATTGGAAGTAGAGGTTTACAGAAAACCAAACCACACAGACCAGTACTTGACATTTGACTCCCACCATCATATAGATCACAAGCTGGGTGTTATTATAACTGTAAAACACCAAGAAGAGAACCTCCCCACTAGCATAGAGGTTAGGACTAAGAGTATTAAACATCTCAGAGGAACCCTTTAAACTTGTGGATATCCAGACTGAGCTTTTGCCAAAAATAGACATAGAAAAAGAAAATTAAGGTGTTAAAGAGAATGTCCACTCAAAAATAGACTTGCCTTAATTTAATTTAATGGATGAACAGGAGGTAAAGGTGCTATGTCTTTCTTCTCGTTCATCAATAAAACGATCAGGAGACAGGAGAGAAGCCAGAATATTTACCCTTGATTGCCCTTCAGCGATGCTTCACAGGTCCTGGTGAACCTTTGCAATGCATGCGCATACATTGCAAAAGGTGCTTTGGGACCTGACAGAGGAAGCGCCTTAGTAGTGAGATCATGGGTCTCCTAATCTTGTTAAACTGAATTAAGACAAGTCAATATTTGAAAGGACATTTCCTTTAAAGGGCATGGCCACCCCTCCAAACTAAAATTTAACCCACTACTGGGCCCACTGTGTAGCTTAAAAAAATCCTTACCTTACATCCCTGCTCCTTGTGGTTCTCCTGCAGTGCTGGTCCAAAGTCCAGGAAACTGAAGAGTAGGAACTGTCTTCCTGTCCAAACCTTTCTGTCTCTGATCTGCCCTCTTAGTTGTTTCTTGCATGCGCAGGGGAGTCCTTTTCCCCCTCCCTCCCACCATGCAGATCCATCCTTGCCTGCCCGATATTTTAGCATGAAATCTTTTTAATATAAGGTAGTTCCCCCCTGCGTAACCCCAACCACCACATTAGTTCTTTAAAAATCAAATCTGAATCATACTTACAGCCTTTCTCTCCCGCAGCGCTCTCCATTGCAGGCAGCCACGTCTGTGATTGGATGCCCCTCAGCCAATCACAGATGCGACTGCCAGTTCGGTCAGTTTGCAACTTCCTGCTGTAAGTATTATTTGGATTAGTTTTTTAAAGAACTAAAATGGCGTTTGGGTCTGGCCAGGGGGTAGCTACCTTATATTAAAAGTTTTAGGGTGGACATGCCCTTTAGGGAAACTATGTCAAAATAAAAAAACTAAGCTGACAGTTACAATTTTTAGTGCACATCGCATGCGCTCCACTATGGCTCAATAGCAGAAGCACAGCGCACTAAATCACACACGATCATGCACCTCTGCGCCACAGATCTTTATTGTGTGTACCCAGCTTTACCCTGGTTTGATACTGTAACTTCTCTTAGCTACAATGCAATGAACACCTTGTATTCAGGAGTTGTTTGACACCTTGAATGTCGGATGACTAGCAAAATGTCTACAAGAACTAAACTACAAGTCCGCTTGATCTAACTGAATATGAGAGATATATCAACCAGAGTTACTGGTGCTGCTATCTAACAATGTTACTTTGTTATCCAAACATGCCATGTTGCTTTCTACCAGGGCTACTTTTGTATACACCAGGTTACTTTGCTGTCCACCAGGGTACTTTTCTATACACCAGTGCCAATTTGCTATAGTCCAAAATCCCCACTATGAAAGGAAGGGTGAGCTACAACGTACCCTTTATCTAGAACCACTATTGCACCCCCCTTGTCTGCAGATGCCACCACCAAATCACGTTTATTTAAAAGATCTTGTAAGGCATTTTGTTCGCATTTCGTTAGATCTGAAGTCGTCATTTTATAGCCCTTAAGGGTTGAGATTTTCGTGTCCCCCTGACCTGTATAATGTGTTATGTTTTCTTCTTCTTTGGTCAGCATTTTATGGAAAATATCCATGTTCGTACCTTTACTCTGAAGTGGGTAAAAACTGGATTTTTCATGTAAGTTAGTATGTACCACAGTGTTGGTATTATTTGCATTAGTCATGTCCCTTAATTCGTTTAACTGTGCACATAATTTAACATCTTTAAACAACCAACATAGATCAATATTGTTAGCTTCTGATTCACCAACATTCTGTACAGTCATATCTGATGAAATAGTAGTATTCCCCTGTATAGTCTCATAGTCGATATGGCGAAATGTCTCATTAACACCAAGCGTCTGATAAATCTATTTACTTCAATTAAAGTGTCAAATTGTTTGCATTTCGTATCAGGTATAAAATTCAAACCTTTACTCAGCAAGCTGATTTCCGATGTGGACAAAACTTGGTTTGAAGGATTAATAACATTGTCCACTTGTCTGCTGTCTAATGTCATTTCGATCTCAAGTTTCTCTTTCGTAGACTCGGTCTTCTTCCTTCGTCTCCTGCGTAGACTCTTTCCCGTCCCGGTCGTAATCGATCCCTGTAGTTCCTCCAATCGTCTTCCGATCCGCTTGTTCTGGACTCGACCTGTAAAAAAGAAGATGAGGACGGGGGAGAGAATTGGGAAAGGGGTTCGCCCTCGGAAGTATCGCCCTCTGTATCATCAGTGTACTTTTTTCAAAATTGGTTTCCTCGAGGACCTCATCATATGAAGATCTAATTTCTCTCTGATCCTCCATTTTGCCATAACCACTAGATCTCCCTCTTGGTGTGTAGTTCTCCGGTACCGTCCTGAATTCGTTAAAGGTTTTATACTATTGAATTTCATATTAGATAAATCTTTATTTAGATAAATCTTTATCTAAATCTCTGTTTAGTTCATAATCTTTTTTGTCGCGTAGATATTTCTCCCTTTTTGTTAACCGAATTTGTGATTCAAATCTCCGTTTGTTATTACTATTTTGGTCCATCTGTTGTTCAAAGTCTTGGCTGAAAGTCTGCTGTAACTCCTGTAGTAAAACGTCTATATCTTTATTCAATACATCAAGTTTCTTTGGATGTTGTTTAATAATTAGTTTCATGAGATTAAACGAACATTCAGAGAGGGCATCATTCCATAGGGAAACAAATTCTTTATCGATATGTGCAAAAGTGGGAAACTTTTTTAGACGTAACCCACGTGGGATTCTCTGGGCTTTAATGTAGTTTTCTAACATGCTGACCTCCCACCACAACTTCAATTCAGTCTGTAAATATTTATCCAAAGTCCTAAATGAGCCCCCACTGTCCGTACTATCACTTACATTAAGACAAACGTCCTTGTCCTCACCATCCGAAAATACTGATTTTGCCAAAGACATTCGGTCCGCCTGGTCATGGTTCCTCAGTCTGTAGATATATCCTCTCCTTGGATCCAAAGTCGGATTAAGATCCCTCTTGTCCATATTCGCGTGTAGAGATGGTCGAACTATTGAAAGTTCGGTCCGTTTTCGAACTTTCGAACTATTGTAAAAGTTCGAAAGTTCGAAAACGGACCCATTAAAGTCTATGGGAGGCAAATAGTTCGAAAAGTTCGAGTCAAATACAACTAAAATATTAATGGTAACTTAATGTAAATGGCTGTGGGACCTGGGAAATGGTCTGGGGAGCATGCTCCAATATCCAGGACTTTCGTAAAATCGATTTTACTCTCACGCGCGCTACTTTCGAGCTTTCGCGTTCGAACGTTCGAGGTAACACGGACATTTTACTCGTAGATTCGATGCTCGCGTATAGGCTGTAATGGAGACTTTACTCGCAGATTCGATGTTCGCGCCTAGATACCATGTACATTTTACTCGCGGATTCGAACGTTCGAACGTTCGAACATTCGATAAATCATCGAAAGTCCGGGAAAATCGAAAGTCCGCGTCCGAGATAGTTCGAGAAGTCCGGGTCCGTTTGAACTCGAACAGTTCGGCTCGAACTCGGGTTCGAGTTCGAGTTCTATGCCATCCCTATTCGCGTGGGTGATTGGGCTCAACCAATTCACTCTGCTGAATCAAGCGATGAGACACACCTGTATACTCTAAAATGAAATGAATGGGAGCACCACAGTTCACCCTCACGCTGCAAAGCACGGAGCACCCACTCACAATGCCATGTGTATATGATAGGATCCCACACAAGAGAGGAGTATCGTGCTCGTGAGGCACCGCCTTATGCGTTTCGTGACCGTATGTCACTTCCTCAGAGGCAAGGTGCTCATCCCTCTCTCCCTCTTTAAATACACCCACAGTGTTCCCCAACACAAGAGGAGGAGCTACAAAACGGCTACATTTCACATACAAAGTGTCAGTGATATACATATTAAACCCCAAAAGGCACATTAAACACAACACCATATGATCATGATATGGGGCAGCATACCTATTCACAAGCGTCACAGAGGTGCAAGGAGGGCGCAGAAAGAGAGGAAAAAAGGGAAAAACAAAATAAAATATAAAATCAATACTTAATTTAAAAGGAAATGACAGTTAAAAAGAAGAAATCGACAAGTAGTTGTATATTGGAACCACCAAACGTTATAACCCAAAAACCATATGTACCGGTATATATGAAAAAAATATATATATAGAAATTAATGAAAATATACAAACTATGTACAAAATATTATACAAAGATGTTGATACATATTATTCATAACCTTTCAAAGCCCTAAATGTTAATAAGGTAATGATTATAATATGTCGCTGGGGATAAATAAGGTGTTAGTTGCAGTTTACCAGAATAGAGTACATCATAATAATTGTATATAATAATTATATTACCTAAAATTATGTCAACAATATATATAATAATAATTATTAATCATGCTTATTAAATACATTCATGTAAGCGGACACATGATAGTTGTGGTCCTGAAAACGGTACTCGTCTATAAGGTAAGTATACATAACATAGGTATATTTCAAGCATAAATTAATTAAATTAATAAAATGGAAAAGGCAAACCATATCCGTGACCAAGGGACCTAACGATTATAAAAATATGTATATGTGTGTGTCTCAGAATGTCAAAACATACTTAAAGGGATGTCTATCCTGGAAGGAAACACAAGGATTCAGTATATAAAGGTAGATACTCAAATTCATTACTACAAATAATAATACATTATCTGAGGTATCCAAATATAAAGATATTAGACCACTAAGGTTAGAGTTAAAGATCCAGAAAACAGGACACCTCCCATTCCCTATTCAATCCATGTGGAACAGTGGTGACCAATTGATTTATCCAGAACGCTTCTCGTTTTAGAAGTAATTTATGTTGATCGTCGTTACGAATATTTCTCGTGACCCTATCAATCACCTGGAATTTCATACATTTGCGACCCTCATGTCTTTCAATAAGGTGTTTAGCTATAGCTGAGTCCAAGTTGCCTCTATTGACAGCATTCAGATGTTCTGCAATACGTTTAGATGCTTGTCTAATAGTTTTTCCGACATATTGTAGCTGGCACTCACAGGTGGTTAGGTAAACCACATGTGTAGTCTTACAGTTGGAGTAGGACTTCATTTTAAATTCCTTATGAGTTTGAGTGCTCTTAAAACTTTTCGAACTCATCATGTAGGGACACATAGTACATCTCACTTGTCCACATTTGTAGCTACCAGGATATTTTAGCCAAGTCTCATTGGACCTATCGTCAAACCTAACTAAACTGGGTGCTACATATGAGCCAACATTTCTAGCCCTTCGAAATGAAAATAAGGGTTGTTTAGGAAGGATCTGACCTAAGACTGTATCATTAAGCAAAATAGGCCACAGTTTTCTTACAGCACTGCATATCTTGTAGGTTGTCTTAGAATAAGTTAACACCAAAGAAGGAGATGACCCAGAATATTCTTGATAGTTTTTGTTTTTAGGTTTAGGAGAAAGAGGGTTGGTTCTCTTATGTTTCGGAACTAGTAAGTTCCTCCTATTACTTAGAACTGCTCTATCATAGGCTTTCTTGATCACAACGTTGTCATAACCTCTCTCTACAAAGCGGTCCCATAATGCCATCGCTTGTACCTGAAATGTGTCCCAAGAGGAACTTATTCGTCTCAATCTGATAAATTGTCCGTACGGTATACCTTGTATAAACGAACGGGGATGATTAGAACCTGCATGTAATATCGTATTACGCGTGATCGTTTTTCTATATAGATCCGTGTGTATTCTCCCTTCTATCACTAGGAATAGAATGTCTAGATATTCAATGGACTGTTGGCTGGTGTGGGCCGTGAATGTTATACCCCAATTACTTTGGTTGCAATATTGTATAAATGCATCGACCTGAGTACCATCATCTTCCCAAATCAATATTAGGTCATCAATATAGCGGTAATAAGTAACTATATTGGACATATAGGGGTTATCATCCCTGTAAATAAACTTTTGTTCCCACATGCCCATAAATAGGTTGGCGTACGACGGGGCGAATTTCGCCCCCATAGCAGCCCCCCTCTTTTGTAGGTAAAAGTGCTTGTCAAACATAAAGAAGTTCGAATGCCGGAGAAACTCCAAGGCCTGACAAAGGAACTGATTCTGGTGTGAACAATATAGTTGTTGTTTATGTAGCCAGTAGTCCACCGCATTCAAACCCCTCTCATGTTCAATAGACGAATATAAAGTGGTCACATCTAAGGTGATCCAGGTGTAATTAGGTTTCCAATCTATCCAAGAAATTTTATTGATAATATCAGTCGAGTCACAGACAAAGCTGGAAAGTCTTAGAACTAATGGTATCAATAATTTATCAACATATTGGGCTAGTCTCTGGTTAATAGACCCCAATCCAGAGACAATAGGTCTTCCTTGTACATTTTCGAGGGACTTGTGAACTTTAGGTAACCAATAAAAAATTGGTGTCCTAGAGCCACCATTTTTGATATAAGCATATTCTTTATCATCCAAAACCCCAATAGAGTGGCCATAACTGCTTAAGCGAATCAGAAGATCTCTATATTTGTTGGTGGGGGTACGTTGTAGCTCACCCTTCCTTTCATAGTGGGGATTTTGGACTGTTCATATGGCCTGTGGCTGAGGGCTGTTTGGGTTTGGTGCTCCGTGCTCTGCAGCGTGAGGGTGAATTGTGGTGCTCCCATTCATTTCATTTTGAGTATACAAGCCAATTTGCTATACACCAGGGTCACTTTGCATTTGAGGCCGGGTGACCCTGAAGGAAACCATGCCCACCTTACCACAGACGTCTATTTCAGCATCAAAAGTACAAAAACCCTAGAAATGCCTTTGAAAATGATAAATTGATTATAACAGCATAATTAATTAATATATCCAATAAGGTTTTATGACTTGAATGTGACATAAAATTACTATGCATAATTGCCATTGTCCTCCTGTTGTATATGTTGTATAAGTTATGTATGCTTTATGACTGCAACAAACCAGATTTTATTTTTATATGAATATAGAGAACATATTATTATAGAAACACTTTTAATTATAGATAATCAGTTATGAAATTAATCAGGTATGATATACCTAGAGTGTTGATCAATCAGGTACAGTCTACAGATACGGTAATCTGGTGTAATTAATCTTGTAGAATAACAACAGTGCTCTGAACCTCAGGGAGCACCAAATGCAAAACAAAAAGTCAATGAGCAGGCTCAAAGGGGCAGAGCAACATGCCAATCCTTGGCACACAAAACTGGTATTCAGAACCTCGACTAGAACTAAAATTAATAAGTGAAGTCCGGGTTATTTCCAACGACATGTAAAAATTAACCACCATATTTAGAACTTTAAAAATGTACATACATATTTTTAAAAGGTCGCTATACTCACTCAAACAACGTTACATTATCTGAAACTTCTATTTGAGAGAAGTAAAATGGTGGTACGAACATATTTTTCTGTGCTTGCTTTGTCATTAATTTAATGTTTCGTGAGTGCTCCTAATTGCTCCCACCCTCACTGCCTTCTTTTAGTGTCTGCGACACTTATAAGTTCTGCACAGCCTCACCATGGACACTTCTCTGCTTACACATCTCCTCCTCCCTCCCTCTGCCTTCTTTTCTCTTCTGATTCTCTTAAATTTTACAGAAAGTGTGCTGGCAGGCAGCCAAAGATCCTAGTAAGAGGTCAGGGATAGGGAACACATTATCATTTCTGCCTTTAGAGTGACCAATCTTTCCCTGTAAATGCTCTGATTTCAAATGATGATTTCTCAAAATCTATAGCCTAGATTTAGAATCCGAAAAATGTTTTCGAGTAGTGTGATCTTGCTTTATCTAAAGATTAGATTAGAGATGGCCAAACTTACTGAAGTTCGATTCGGTCTAGGAAACATGTCACTACCACCAAAATCATTTAAACACTTCTTTCCCCCATGATCGGGCAATTGTCAGGTTTCCGCATGCTACATTCAAGGGTTACGGCCAATTCAAGGGTTACCAAATGAAACATTCAAGGGTTATCGAAAATCGAACCATACATTTGAGGGTTATCAAAAATCAAACTATATATTCAAGGGATATCGAAATTCGACATATACATTTAAGACTTATCAAATACATTCGAGGGTAACCGAACGATACATTCAAGAGTTATCGAAAATCACAGCGAACTTTGCATTTGAGGGTTACTGTAAACAATCACTATATTCAAGGGTTAGAGAATGATACATTTGAGGGATAGTGAATGGCCCGTAAATTTGATAATTATCGAATTTTTCCATAACTATCGAAAATACGTCCACGAGTTTGGAAAGCCGAACTAGCTTGGATAGTTCGAGTTTGTCTGAAATCATAAAGCTCGTCCCGAATTTGGATTTGGGCCTATCAATAGTAAAGATACCCTTTAACCTTTAGTTGTAATTTGAAGTTACTGTTTTTTAATAGGGTGGATTTACCTCCCTTTTAACCAGTCATATTTATTTATTTAGCTATATTAAACTTTTCTTTTGAAAGTATACTTTGGCCAGATGTATGTTGGATTCCCACAAACACCATAATCAATTCCATAGTCACTCTGAGCATCTACAAGAGTGACAAAGGTAGAAGCCTCAAAAGTAAATCACTTTAAGTTAATTTGTTTCTGCTCATAAAGGGTTTACATCTGCATATATATGACAAGCCCAATCTGTAAAGGTTCGTACACACGTGCGTTCGCGGCTGCCGAAACAGCCACTCGTTCGGGGATCGTTGCCCGATCCACCGGGCGAATCTCAATGAGCGGCCATTTCAGTCGATAAAGTGCCCGTACACGGGCCGATTATCGACCGAAATGGCCGTTCGTACACAACGTGCGTTGCGGGTCGGCACCAGCGATCACACGTGTGTATGAACCTTAAGAGGGGTAAGCACTAGGTTGTTCTGTGCTCTGTGGTGTATGAGAGCAACACTCTAGAAAGCTGGAACAGAATGAAGAATGAGTGTTCCGTACAGGGGGGATTCTAAACATTAAGCGATTTATCCCTTTTAACTTATATAAAATGCTATATCACTCCAATAGACATTTAAAACAAATCCTTAACTTTTTCTAATCAGATGACACAATTTATATAGGATTAATGCAAATTTTTTGTTTGAACATTTAGATTACTGGTGCTATATAAGAATCTTCTATCAGCATCAGCATCAGCTGACGACGGCCATGTTTTGGTTGAAATGAATTGTTGCAATGTATTTTTAGCAATAAATTCTATTTTTAAAGTTCATGGGAGTGCACCAGTACTCTATTTTACAAATACAGAACCTATATAGATAAACAGTTCCACATAGGTAGAAAAAAATAGGTAGAGTAAGGTAAAATATTTGGGGAAAAGAATGTTCGAACACTCCTGAGACAGTTCCTGGATCATGGACAATCACTAACATTGGCTGCTGTGCCTAAACACTAGTACAGATAAAACTATTGCTAAAAATGTCAAGGAGCAACTGTTGTCCCAATCTCTCCCCCCTCCACTTCCCATGGTACAGAACAGACAGCTCAGCTACTATCAAGCTGTCTGTCTACTCGGGATCCAAGATAAATCCTATTGCACATTCATCTAAAGGTGGCCATACACCAGCACGATATTACTTACCCGACCGACCGCTCACGCGACGTTCCTGCGATCCTGCCAGAACCACCTCTCCCGATCTTATATACGACCGACATGCGATCGCAAAATCCCATTCATTTTGCGTTCGCTGTCGGTCGTATATAGATCGGGAGAGGTGGTTCTGGCAGGATCGCAGGAAAGTCGCGTGAGGGTGGTGGTCGGGTAAGTAATATCGTGCTGGTGTATGGCCACCTTAATGATTTTCCATACAAGATGTCTCTAACGTGTGGCTTTTGAGTGGGGGTTCGCAAATGAAGAGGGGCAGGATATGAAAAATAACAGGGGATAAATCATGTAGAAAAGTTTGACTTGTGCTTCTTCCAGACTAATTTCTTATTTGTGATCAACTAATTTTTTTACTAAATATTCAATTTAACAGTGTATTTTCAAATGATTATCCTATGAACTTACTATAATTACCCTTTAGTTGTGCTATTTTATCATATACAGCACCCTTTGTTTAAAAAAAAAATCTAATTTGGCTCAATACACTGCAGACAGAAAGGTTCTGTAACCTTCTGATCACCTTCAATTTACCACCATTGTTTGGAAACATTTTAATACACAAGAGACTTCTTAAGCATTTAAGTAATTAATTAAATTTTGTCCAAAGAACAATTAATCAGAAAAAAACACAACTGTGTCTTGACATTATAGAAAGAGGAAACAGCATATGTAAGGAATAATCATATGCGGTAAAGGAGGGAAAATCAACAACACTAAGGAAATTAAAAGCCTCACAAAATTTGTCAGAAAAGGAGACAAAAGAAAAAAAAACGAATCTGGTAATAAAAATGATGTACTGCCTACCAAAACATGGGTGTAATGGTGCAATATTTTAACATACACTAGATAGAAAATTCTACAAATAAAGCACCACATAAGGCGCCTAAATCTTACTTTTTTAATAATTTAATATATTTCATTTTGGTTATAAGTTGGTTATGGTTTGGTTACTGTATGTGCTGTATCTAATTGCAGGTAAAGGCAAACAAAACTCTTTTTTAATGTTATGTGCATTTATGGTATAAATAGCAATGGTAACTTACTGTGTTAAAAAACACATTCCTGTACCGGAAACTTCATGGGCTTCCTGTTTTGGCATTCCGCATAGTCAGGGAGATTGACTAAAAGTTCTTATAGTTTAAAATGGTGCTAATTTTTCCCCAACCAATCAGATCTTATTTAACATTTGAAAGCTACTTTTTTTTTTTTTTTTTTTTTTTTTTTTTTTTTTTAAACGGTAAGATCTTTTATTGAATAACCCTGATTTCCCGCAATTTAAAAATATTCCAGATTTTTCAAAAATTCTAAAAATTTCGAAAGTACGAGCCTCGAAACTCCAGAATTCTCATTGCCATGGCTAACGGGGTTGGCGCTGATAAAAAATAGCTGCCAATGGGGAATTTGGGACATGTGGCTGGATCATTTTTAAAAATTTGAGAAAAAAGGAAAATTCTAAAGTCCTGGAACGTTCTGTAAATTTTAAAAATTTCAGAATGGGGTTTGGAAAACTCAGAAAAGTGGAATACTTAAAAGTCAGCGATCCACACATCTCGGAAATCGCCTCGGAACCAGGTTTGGATTCACATTCCGGTCCATCTCTACTCGACAATAGTGGCAAACTGCAGTAAGCTTACTCTAACTCAATGGTTCTGCTGTAGTGAAGTATTATCCTTTCGCCCACTTTCCCTTGCAACATTGCACAATGGATTCTCTGAGGGAGAGAAGCCAATGTCGTGTGGGGTATGTCCAGAGGGGCCAAGCCTGCCTGACTCCCCAACAATACTGGCAAACTGCAGTGAGCCTCTAACTTAACAGTGCTGATGCTTTAAAGTGTTACCCTTTGCCCACTTTACCTTATATGATGCAAATATGGTGAAAATTGCCAAAATAAAGATTAAAGGGGAAGTTCAGTGCAAATACATATACTTTTAGGAATAAAGAGCAGTATTTTTCTATACTAATGACCTTAAAACCAGTGCCTGGGTTGATTCAGTTGCTCAGCAGAGATCTGAGCATGTTTGATCCATACAACAACCAATCAGAAAAACTACAGAGGTAAGTGTATGTGTCCGTCCCTGTCTCTATTTTTCTATTTCTGTCTGTGCCTTATCTCCCCACACATAGATGGATCTAAAGTTCACTATTCATATTGTTTATATAAATACCCCTGGTAATTGTATCTGTACACATACCCACATAAATAACGCACACACAAATACAGTATAAAGTCTCGTATATAAAAAGGGGGGGGGGGCAAATAATAAGACAATCTAGTAATGTTAAAACATGTAGCTGAGAGCACTGAAATAAATAAGATTTTTTGCAGTTAATAATTACTGTGTGGAGTCTCCTTCCAACATTGCTAGATTGTCTTAATTTCTGCTAGGACCAGGGCAGAGGGGAGTCAAGACCCAACAAAGGTAAACTACAGGTGAAGGATACACCTAACGAAGCATGGGAGCAAATAGTAATGTTTGGTGCTGTGTAATTATAAGATTCCAGTTCAGTGATACAAACAGAAGTTTAAATAACTAGCAATGAGGTTATGATATTTTCCACTGAATTTTGTTGATAGATTAATCCATACTAAACTCTGCTACGCATATTGTTTTGCTCTATAATAAATAGGATCCACAATTTTCCTCTGTACTGAAAAACAATCTGGCTTCCCATTAAGCAGCGCATTGTAAAAATAATCCTTCTGCTAACCGTTAAATCCCTTCACTCAGCTGCATCTCCTTAGATTTCCTCTCTAGTGTCCCCATATGTTCCTGCCCGCACCCCAGAACCAGCTTCTGTACAGATCCCACACTCGTACTGCTTCCTCTCGCCTTAAACCTTTCTCTCTTGTGGCTCCCATCCTCTAGAATTTTATTCCCCTCTCTCTACATCAAGAAACCTCAATTAGCAGGTTTAAATCCACACTTACATCCTACCTATCTGGAAACCATCACAGTATATGAGTATATGAGTATTTTATTTGCACTGCATAAGTGTCCCTCCTGCACTTATACCCTCCCAACTAGATTGTAAGCTCTACGGGGCAGGGACCTCCATTCCTCTTGTGGCAAGGCTCTAGTACTTATATTTATTTATATAATTTAGAATTTATATATTTATGTACTGAACTATTTATGTATTTGGTCCCCTTGTATGACTTTATTGTATTGTGTTATTGTACAGCGCTGCGTCCTTGTGGCACTTTATAAATAAAACTATACATACATACATAAAGATGTTTGGAATAAGATAAATGAAAGAGAGCAACCAGGTTAAAAGAAAAGATGCCAACATTCCTGTGACATATCCAACAAAAAGTAACTGTATATTTATTGACTGTTGATCTTATCCTTTATGAGGACCTCAACACTTTTTTCACTTCAGTGAATTTACGTGTAATTCCACTGGTCCAAGAAGCATGGGCTAGTCAGGTTATATGATCCATCTCAAAATAGGATAAGATTTTTTTCCATTAAATGGTCTTTAAGATTATAAAAGGTTTTGTTTTTACGCTTTCACAGAATTCAAGCAGACCCATTAAATTAAATTACTTTTGCTGTCAGTTTACAAATTGTATACCAGTGTCCTGATTGCTACAGCTGGCATAAGAGATGACCGAAATTTTTGAGGAAATGTTAAGCCTCCCCTCCAAAGCTGTCACTGTCTCATGAAGAGCCTGCAGATGCTGCTTCGTGATTGATCTGCTCTGATTTTTTTCTACATTAAATTTATTCATGATAATCAGTGAAACATGTCACTCAATAATTGCAGGCAGTAATTCATATAAGGACGATGTTGGCATTGGCTGATATATGGGGCCTTTATCTAGTCATACCACAGGAAATGCATCCTAGAACAGCATTCCCAAAAAGAATAAAGTTTTGTTTAAAAAGGAGAATGAAACCCACCAAAAAAAGTTTGTGTTAGAAAGAGCTTGCCTCAGCAACCTTCTCAACATGGATGATACCACCCAGGTGTCCTTTCTTTTCCTCTATAAGCCTATTTTAAGTTCTGTTTGTTCCCTAAAGCTGAAGGTGACATTTTCCCTTCCCTGCCAGTACTTTTGCATTCATAACATTTTCTGCACCTGTGTGATTACAATCTCTACCTTTTTCCCCTATGATGTAAGAATATATTTAATCAGCAATACTCAATTGCAGAAATGTCTGGGTGGTGTGCAGAGAGATTCATTAGTTAGCACATTCCTAGTAGCAGTGTTGTAGTGTGAAGGTCTCTAGCTCTCCCTATCAGCTGCAGCATTATTACCTTCTTAAAGGGAAATGTTGGATGGTAGGAAGAGTGTGTTTTTATTTATGCTGTATGTATAAAGACAACATGGTGCAGAGCTGCAGGGGAAGGATAATGAAGTGCAGTGGAATTATGCATAAAATCACTGAAGTGATCACTTATTACTGTCAAACATTTAACTTTAAATAGGTACAGTACTGAGGAATGCATGGCACAGAGCTGTTTCACTATATTTTCCTTCACCTGCAGCTCTGTATCAAGTTATTTGTATAAGTGTCTAAGCAGTTCAAAGCCACTCTAGCACAATGGTGATGGGTATTCACCAGGCAATGGGTAGGTGCATTCCTCCAACCATCTACTCCAAGGGTTAAGGCAATCCAAGTATAGAACAGAAGAGGAGGTGCATACTACATATGTAATTCAACTATTTATTGTGGAAACAAAGTGATACAACATTTCGGGGACACCGTGTACCTTCCTCAGGTATCTGCATAAATATATGTCCATCTAGTACAACCTGTATATCCTACTCATTAACCCTACCTAACAGTTAGGGTTACATGAGTAGAGTATAACATGAATAAATACAATCATTCAATGTAAGATATTTTGTGATAGCCTATATAGGGGAAAATTCTATAAATTACTTAGCACAATATAAAGATATAGGAAAAATTATATTACATAAACACAATGGAAGCTGGGCTGCTATTTCTTAGAGATAAGAGAGCGAGTTCTATAGTGAGATATATATATATAATATGTACTGCTAAAAATGGCTGGTGGTTTTCATGCTATCATAGGCTTTCAGTGGTTATTAGTCTAGATCTGCCAAACAGATTATTGAATTCCCTAATGAATCTATCAGTTTAAAAAGATCCATACAGACATAGTCAAGGTGGTGTCAACACAAACAATGGCCTTATCTGTCTTCTTTTCAAGTCACCTGATTAACCTCGGTAATACTGTATCAAAAGAACTTAATGCATGTCCTTGCAATGAAGCTTTAAATGTCACCCAAAGGCCATGAAATATTTTTTGCATTACTGTTTTCTGGTTATATCTGCAAAATACTACAAAAAGTATAAATTAAGCTGTATTTGACTCCACATACCAAAAAAAAAAAAAGAAAATGAATATCCTTATGTTATTTAATTACTAAATATTAGGAATTATGCATGCTATGAAAAAACTGGTTATATTGTCCTTTTTTTAATAGTAATTTGGCATCACTTTTCAGTGTTAATTTATGATTTTCCTTTAAGTAAACTTCTTGTAAACAAAGGCTTGTTTACAAAGGTCATATTAGAGCCCTGGGGGCAACCACAAAACCATTACCCATATCTGAAATTAAACTCCTAACCTGCAAAATCATAACCCATACCACCCGCTTGCACCCAACCAGACCTGAAAGTAGCCAGATCCACAACCCAACCCACACCCGAAATTAAACAGACCTGCAAGCAGACCCACAACCGATACATGATCTGACCTTCACCTGTGGGGTGAACATTTAACAGACCCGCAATCCGCACCTGTCATGAACAGCAGCCACAAATTTCTAACCGAACCTGACTTGCAACCCATTCAAACTCACTGTGATTTACCCAAACCCAACCTGCAAATTTGGTAAACCGTAAACCAAACCCAATGAGGGTCAGATCTCATACTGAATTGACCTTGGCCAAGGTGTCCAAACCATTTGATCTTAAGGGCCTCATGTGTGACCCCTGACCACTTTTGAGGGCCACCCAATAGATTTATGGGCCTATATAGGTTATAATTAAAACATGAATCGGCCGATTGGGACGAAAATTGGGAGAACTGAAGCAGAATATGTATTAATAAGGAGCGTACATATTTAGTTGTGCTCTGGAGACTTAAGGCTTGTACACAAGCTCGATGTGCGCACCGAGCAACGACCCCCGATTGCTACCCGCCCCGAATGGCCATTACGGACAAGAAACATCTGTGTGTATGCGTTCGGTCAGGGGTCGTTCATTGAACGACCCCTGACCGAACACATACACACAGACAATACTTGGCCAAAATTGTTGTTCGTCACAGGTAGTGGTCAGTGTCGGGGGTCATTGCTCAGTGTGCACATCGTGCTTGTGTACAAGCCTTAAGTCTCCAGAGCATAAATAAATATGTATGCTCTTTATTAATACATATTCTGCTTCAGTTCTCCCAATTTTCAACATCAAACACAAGAAGGAATTAATCATCAGGTGGGTTTATTTTAAAACTAAATATATTTATTATGATGCTATTTGCTGAAGGCCAGCAGTGGGAAAATACAGGAATGATAATAATAACCACCACGAATTGCATGTGTTTTGTATTTTGTTGTTCTTTACTTACTAAGATCCCTGTGATTATTGTCCTTCCATGTTTAGAAGGTCGATTTGTAATCACATACCAATTAATGAGAAGCATATTATTATTTATTTAGAGGAAGCTATCATTGTGTACAACTATTACGGCACTTCATTTTATAGCTGTGGGTTTTCAACGGCATTTTAATCTAAGAAAATACTCATTGAATTTGACAGAAAATAAGTTATTTTGTGAATCGAACACTGTTTTGTAGTCTGAGAAGGCATAATCAAAACAATCCTTCCTCTGTAATAATAGCCAGTTTAGTAGCCGTGTGGAAACCATGTCATTTATAAAATCATAGACTAAATGTCACGGAATAAGGGAGTTTATTCAGTGAAATTATGATGTTTCCTAAAACATTTCATTTCCCAGCTGAATTCCTAAACTTGTATGAGATCCTTCTCAAAACTGCTACTACTGTGTATGTGTCTCACATAATCAGTTCTACGTACACATACCTAAACCAAAAAGTCCTAAACTCTCAAACTGTCAATATTTCAAAATAAAAAAATTAAACGGAAGCCCAGAAAGACTGTTTCTTTTAATGTATTAATTATATTACCTCAACGAGCCAGTCAAACGTTTAATTTTGGCACACAGAGGAATCTAAACACCTACTTTTGGTTCATCCCATTCCCAAACCAATAAATTGAGGTATGCATAACAGTATTATATAAAGTTATTTTTAAGAGGAACCATACTCCCCCACCTCCACTCCACACATGAATAGTCCCCATGAGGATCTAAACAGTTAAAAGCACGTCTTTTTATTGGCCCCTAGAGATGGCCGGACTATATAAAGTTTGGTCCATTTTCGAGTTCGAAAGTTTGAATTCGGACCCATTCAAGTCAATGGGGGAGTGATAGTTTGAAAAATCTGAGTGATTTACAGCTAAACTAACAATGGTAATTTACTGTAAATGGCTGTGGCACCTGGGAAATGGTCTGGGGAACATGTCACTATCACCAAAACTTGTTAAAATACTTCCTAAAGTCAGGTGGGCAATTGTCGGGTTTTGCGCAAGCTACATTCGATGATACATTCAAGAATTATTGAGCGAACGATCCTTCCTGTTAGTGAACAGTCCTTCCTAGGCTTAGCAAAGGGTTGGATAGTGTAGTGGTTAAAGGCCCCACATTTGACATGGGAGACCATGGTTTGAATCCTAGCTGGGGGCAGCTATATAAATTTTGGATTATTATAATACCCTAGTAATATAATAACCTAGTAATATTATAACCATATAAAACGCTAGCAATATAATATTGTTATATTACTAGGTTATCATATGGTTATTATATTACTAGGTTATTATATGGTTATTATATTACTAGGTTATTATATGGTTATTATATGGATAATATATTACTAGGTTATATAGTAATATATATATTATAGTAATATAATAACCATATAATAACCTAGTAATATATTACCCATGTAATGTAGTGGCTGGATAGTGTACTGGTTAAAGGCACTACCTTTGACATGGGAGACCAGGGTTCGAATCCTGGCTGGGGGCAGCTATACAAATTTTGGATTATTATAATACCCTAGAGATATAATAACTATATAAAACCTAGTAATATTATAATCATATAATACCCTAGTAATATAATATTGTTATATTACTAGGTTATCGTATGGTTATTATATTACTAGGTTATTATGTGGTTATTATATTACTAGGGTATTATAATAATCCAAAATTTGTATAGTTGCCCCCAGCCAGGTTTGAACCCTGGTCTCCCATGTCAAAGGCAGTGCCTTTAACCACTACACTATCCAGACACTACATTACTCCGCTCTACATTTTAGAGTTAGTGAATGGCCCATAAATTCGATAATTATCGTAAATTCACTAATAATCGAATTTACGTTCGAAAGTCCGGAAACATCAAAAGTCAGAGAAATCCGGGTCCGGGATAGTTCTCGAAGTCCGGGTCCGTTCGAACTCATAAAGTTCGGCTCAAACTCGGGCTTGTGAGGACCTAGAGGTTTATTCCCAAGGGGCAGTGTCTGAGGATGAGAAGGAATTGCACCACAGAACAGGATTATGGTTAAGCAGTGTAGAGATGCCTGAAACTACATAGTTTCGTTCTGTTTTTGGATACCCCGTCTCAGTAAAAAATCCAAAGATCCTAAAGTGTAACGAATTTTTGAAAATTTTCGAATGTACGGATCTATTTTCGATAATTTTTGAAAATAACTTTGAACGTTCGAAAATCCTCGAAAATACGATGGGAGACCACTTTTGAGTTTCTGGTCGTGTTTTTTAAATGTTCGAGGCTATTTCCAAATATGATTGAAAATATCCTAGAACGCTCGATTTTCGAAAATACGATCAGAAACTCGAAAGTGGTCTCCGATCATA
The DNA here is from genome assembly GCA_019447015.1 of Hymenochirus boettgeri. Taxonomy (NCBI): domain Eukaryota; kingdom Metazoa; phylum Chordata; class Amphibia; order Anura; family Pipidae; genus Hymenochirus; species Hymenochirus boettgeri. The sequence continues at coordinate 223,454,488 of CM033470.1, read as the reverse complement.
TTTTCAAGGATTTTCGAACATTCAAAGATATTTTCTAAAATTAATCGAAAAGGGGCTCCGTGTCGGATCAGGGACCCCGGATCCCATCTCTAATACTGTGTTGTTATGGTTACTATGTTTATATGCTACTACGTTTATATTGTTACATGGCACTTTACAATATTGTTTCATTAAAAATAATAAAATTGCTGTGGCCTTTTGCTCCAATTTTTTGTTATATCTAGTTATTGGGAAAAGGGATGGGTAGAGGGCACTGCCATGATAATGGGGAATTTATTCAACTAATTTAATCACCATCAGTAGTTTCTCTTATTACATGATGTAGATGTGTCTAGATATTATCTAGACACCACTATTATCTTAAGGAAGCTAAGCGTGTTATTTTATATGTTGGGGCAATAGGCTGTCCTTATAAATGAACTCATGAATCGCTAGACTCACACTCTTGATAATTAAATGCCTGACTGATAGACAAAGTGAGCTAATCTAGCATTTAGTTTGTAGCCTTTTTTCTGGGCAGTATAAATCAACCCATTTGCTATCAGACTTCTCATAAGCAGCCTATACACTAATTACTTACATGTGATGCTTCTTCAACGCTAATCAAACTGGATTTCCCAATTCACTTTATGATTGTTAAGGTTCGTACACATGCAAGATGTGGGGGCGAGTAATGACCCCCGACACCGACCGCTACCCGCGACGAACGGCCTTTTCGGACGAGAATCGTCCGTGTGTATGCATTCAGTCAGGGTTCGTTTGTCGATCCACCAGGTGGATCAACAATGACCCCCGACTGAAATGTATACACACAAACGATTCTCAGCCGAAATGGCCGTTCGTCGCCGGTAGCGGTCGGTGTCTGGGGTTGTTGCTCGGTGCTCACATTGTTCGTGTGTATGGGCCTTTAGTGTGTTACAGCTGTAACGGCACCTGTTTCAAGCACCGGTCAATACATTTTTTAAGCACATTTGTTGTTTGTTGTATAGAACATTGAAAAAGGTTTTAACATCTTAAAGGGACAGTTCAGTGGAAATGATCAATATTGTTTAATTGTTAGTTGTGTAATGCCTTCTTAGTTATTCTACATATTCTCTCCCATTTTGAAAAATCAGTTGATTTCATACCCTTTTCTGTTCCTTGCTTGGACATTAGTGAGCTGCCATTTCAGGTTCTAACGGTCCGTCTTCTTCCCAGGATGCACCACTTCCTTGGAATGTTCCTAACAGTAATTTCTACTGATTGGCTGTTGATTGGGTCAAAGATGCTCAGATCTCTACTGAGCAACTGAATCAACCCAGGCGCTGGGTCAAGGGCAAGACCATAACTGTCTCTACTAGGGGGCACATTTATAAAGGGGCGAAAATAGCGGCCAAAAATTTCCGCCGCACATCGCTATGTCCTGCGGTAATTTTAAGTCCCTTCGCGGTGATACTGCACTTAGCGCAATGTGCTAAGTACAATATCGCCACGAAGGGACTTAAAATCCCTTCCCAGCGCCTCTTCTATGGGGAACATATGCCCACCCTGCCCTCGACCCCCCGCGGCAGCGGCGACCACCCGCCGCTTCCCAGAAGCCCCTCCCAACCCCATCCCTGCTCGCGGCCAACATATGGAGCGGGAGAGCTAGGAGGGGCTGCTGGGAAGGAGCCGCAACATGTGGTCGCGACCTCCCACCGCGCACCCGCTCCCCAGCAGCCCCTCCAAGCCCCCTGCCCCGCCCTATCAGGGCCTTTGCGGCACTTACACAAGTGCCCTTGCGGCTCTGACAAGAGCCCTTCGGGGCTTAGGGGTCCTGCAGCTTGAACCGGGACCCCTCCCCAGCCCTTATAAGGGCCCTTGCGGCACTGACAAGTGCCTTGGTGGGGGTCCGCAGCTCGAACCAGGACCCCCAGTGAGCGGCTTTTAAAAGAGCCCTTGGGCGGCGTCTTCTTTCTTCCAGACCCGGCGACACCCGCTCCGCTGAGGCCACTGACCCCCGAGAGGTACCCCTGCAGCTGCCAGGGGTACCCCAGTGGGCGCTGGCGACCTCGACGAGATCGATGTTGCCGGTGCCTTGATCCATCGCGAGCTCGGGTGGCGACACCAACCCCACTGAGGTTGCCAATGCCAGACAGGCTCACCGCAGCCGCCAGTGAGCCCACTGGCACCGCCGGCCATCTGAGTTCCGCGGCAGAATGCACCTCTTTATATAGGTTTGTAAAAAAAAAAAACAAGTGCATGTAAAACGGCGGTGCCAGCGGGCTCACTGGCTGCCGCGGTGAGCCTGCCTGGCATCGGCGACCTCAGTGGGGTTGGTGTCGCCAGCCCGAAGACGTTGCAATGGATCAAGACACCGGCAACAAATCGGCACCCCGCGGCGAGGTGGGCGTGCCTCTTGGGGCGAGTGCGACCACCCGCCACGGGTTTATGGCAAACCTCCACCGTGAGCCAGAAGGATATTGGGCGAAGTAAAATGCCCGATAGCCATGCGGAACAGTTACCGCCGCTTTATAAATATAAGCGGCGGTAACTGTTATCATAGTCGTGGAAAGTTAACGATTCGTTAAATTTTTGCGGCCAGTTTACGACCATTTTGGCGAAAATGGCGGGAAAAACAGCAGCAAAAAAATTAACGAACCTTTATAAATATGCCCCTAGGGGTCCTGCAAACAAGAAGTTAGTATTTCGGCTGCAGTTATTTATACACAGACAAAATTCTGAATTGGCAGATTAAGGTCATAAGAATGAAAAAATACTGCTCTTTTTTCTGAAAAGCATATGTATTTGCACTGAACTTCTCGTTTAATAGTGTACAGCCAGCAAATGTACCTAATCACGTTGGTTCTTTGCACTCTCTCTATTTCTCACTCTCACGGTAAACATTTCCCTAGTATAAGAGGTTGTATAGTGTAGCGTACAATTGCACAAAACTGATGCTTTGTTAAAAAAAGCTTTTATTAGACAAAACATGAGTGCAACATGTTTCGGATCCACTGTTTTTTTTACACGGCATCAGTTCTGTGCAATTAACCTCTTATACTGACGATTTATCCAGGATAATGGCAACTGGGGCAGTGTGGCCTACGAATATTCCTCGCTTCGGTACCAAGGCACCTCTAACTACAAAGATAAACATTTCCCTACCCCAGTTTTAGTACAAACACTGCAAAAAGTATAACATCTATTAAAGGAATCATTTAATATAAACATAGTTAAAACATATACAGGGCTATGTACTGAGAGCCAATATCTTTCTCTGTTGCCCCCTTTAGGCAATGCACTGAGCTGATAGTGGCTCTTAGCGCATTGTGAATGCAATTTGCCTTTTGCGAATCTTTAATAGAGATGGCCGAAACTGCTAAAATCCGTTCTGCCTGTGGATTTGCGGATTTTCGGAAAAAAACCCCCATTAAAGTCAATGGGAGAAAAAAATCCGCACAGATCCGCCTAAATATAAGGTAAAACAGCAATGGTAACTTACTGTACATGGCTGTGGGACCTGGGAAATGGTCTGGGGAACACGTACATATACCCAGAACTAAAAAAAAAAACAACTTTCCTCACGATTGCACCTTTTTTCGAGCTTCCGCATTCTATATGCTGCCATTGGTGAATTTGATACATGAAAATCTTCGAAAATGTTTAAAGGTGGGTTTGGAAAATCTGCGGATTGGCAGATCTCGGAGATCTGCCATGGAACCAGGTTTGGTTCCACAATCCGGTTCATCTCTAGTTAGTATGCCAATCAGATTTGGTTACAATAAGATTAGAATCTAATTGTAACCAATTCTGACGGGAAAAGAATGTGATTGGTTGGTATACCAATCAGATTCTTTCTGAAAATTCTGATTGTAACTAATCAGAATAGGATTCTTCTAGAAAGTTCCCCAGACCATTTCCCAGGGCCCTTTACAGCAAGTTACTGTATCATTTTTGCCAAATTTTTCGAAAATTCTTTAAAAATTCGAATTTTAGAATATTCAAAATTTCGTGAATTTTCGAAATTTCCTGATTTTTCAAAAATTTTCTAACGCCAGTTCGGAAAAAAATTGGAAAGCGGAATTCCAGAAAATTGCGAGATCCGCTATTTGCGGATCTCGGAAATCCGCCATGGCCATCTCTAATCTTTAATGCCAGCTATTGCTGTGTTAGAGATTATATATTAATGAGCCGATATCGGCTTGGTACATTGGTTGCAGCAGTTGCGCGACACAGTTTTTGTGTAATGTTGCAAATGCTATTAGTTGTGTCTTACAGTCATGTTAACGCTTGGTACATCAATTAAAGTGACTTCACTTATAGACATTTGTATATTTCTCTCTCCAAATCTGTTGTTAACCCTGTAATGTTCAGCTTGCTGAGGTAAGTGTAGATACCTACAGTACATTAAATAGAGTTACAATTAACATGTTTATGGCTTTGACATTACATGCATTTTTCAATTTTGTTTCAAATGGGTTTCTAAAGTTGTTAGCTAGGAAGTTTTACTTGATTGCTATTTTTATACCTGATAAAGGCCAAACTTTCTTAGGTAATCAGGAATGGTAAAAAAAAATTGAAAAAAAACATCCAATGTATTCTGGATAGTACCGCAAGAGAAAAAAAGTGTTTACTGGGACACACAAAAAACATTTTTCTAGTGATGTCAATTTGCTTTTGTTTTGCTTAAGGTACAGTAAAGAGAATCAAAACAAAAACATCAGATACAATCAACTGAATATCATTGTATATATGACTTAAATCAATTCACATACAACACAAACTGTCATGGACATTGTATATATTACTCAACTCAAGTCACATAAAACACAAACTGTCATTGTCATTGTATAACTTATTTAAATCAAGTTACGTACAACAAAAAGGGGAAGATGCAATATATTTCGCTATCGCAATCTATGTGCACTCATTTCCGGAATGTATTAATAACTTTGCGACCGTTAATACATTGCCAAAACGCTAGCGGTAAGTTGTGACCTTTTGCGCTTATTTTAAAGACATCATTGAAGAGGCGTTAATTGTCGAACAAAAAAGTCCCAAAATTTATTGCATCGCTTTGCGCTGGGTTTATTTTCTCGTTATAGGATTAAAGCTTGGCATATGCTTAAAGGGACACTATACTGAAAAAATGTCTTTGCCTCATCTTAGTCTATAATTGAATACATGTAAGTAGCACTTACTCTGATTAGCGTGTACTGCTGCATGCCTTCAATCCAGCACACATTTTGTTTAGGAGCAGTTTCCCCCCTCCCTCTTTTAACCACTCCCACTTCTATCCAACCTGACTTTTTTTCCGACAAACCAACTGTCAAGCCTGCACATAGCATACAGCCTTCCAACTGTCAAAACTCTGTCACCATTCTAGTTACAGTAAAACTACTCACAGAAGAATAGTTTTTGAGAGCAAGAAACTTAATTGACAGCAGAAATATAAGAAGTTTTAGAATGGATATCTAAAGAAATAGGGGGCAGATCAACAAAAAAATTATACAGTGGTTGGGAAGAATTACAGTTTCCAGTTATGGTCAATTTAAAATAACCTATTTTTTTTGGTATAGATGCCCTTTAAGCAAAAGTAGACAAACCTTTTTGGATCTAACAGTAATTGCCAATTATTAGCCATATTTATGGCATTAAATCAGCTTTATATCAGGATATCATCTCTCTTTACTAAGCTAGCAGAAACCATTGCATTTGTGGCCACAAAACAGAGTATAGGGAGATCTGGTTAGCAGTGTGTGTTTGCTGATTGCCACAGATGAAATCTGCTGTGTAACCTGTAACAGATTATCAGTGTGTGTCCCCAAATTTATTCCTTACGAACCCCATATGAACATTATTTTATGTCTGCAAAATTTTACAAATAAAAGGTAAAAAATTAAAAAGTCGAAATATAAACAACACTTCCAAAGGTTTACTGATACTTTTAAATTTGAAATTAAACAATAACATGTAAAATTACAAATTAAGACATAATTTTAATATTTTAAAAGCAAAAACAAGAGTTGCTTTTTGACTTGGTAAAAGACACAGCAAAACATGGCACTAAGTTGCCAACATAGAAAAGGTTTTGTACAGCTACCTACAAAATTACTAGGGATGACCCTTTTACTGATAGGAAACCACTGGTTATTGGTTGATTTCATTGTGTAACAAATTAAGGGGATTTCTTAAAGGATAACTATACTATAAAATCTGACTTTTTAAAAATGGAAAGTACCTGGAGCAGGGAGATAGAATGAATTATTCCCACCTCCCAATATTGTTTCGTTAAGGAGCTTTGGCAGTAAAAGTTTTAATTTGCCAGGTAAGTCCTGGACTAATCCTTTATAAAATATAGTGCAGAAGCCAGGAAGAAGACTGGCAGAATTAGTTTTCTTTGGGCTGGTGCTCCTCACAGAAACAATATGGAGGAATTACCAATCCTATATATCCTAAAGGTCCCAAGTACTTTTCATTGAACTTTTTTTTTTTTTAAAAAAAAAACTTTATACCCATGTTAGTTATCCTTTAAATAATAATCTCTATTTGCATAAAGCCGAATTTACACAGAGCTGCAGCGCAGGAAAAATTAGTTAATGTCATGCTAAGCTATTCAATAGCAGTAAACGTGACTTAAACGTCTTACTTGCGGCAGCAAGTTATTAGAAAGGCACTAAGGCACGTGCGCAGCTGCCGCTAGCTATTTCGATATTGGCTAGTACTATGTGAATATTTAACACCAGTTGCACAGGTGTTAATTGAATCTCCACAAGGGAATCTCCACAAGGGAAATATACCCAAAGCGGTTGCATCTTTGGGTAACACACACGCACACCCCGTAGTGTTAGGGTCCCTGGTGTAAAACAAGTTCCAATTCTTAAAACATGGGAAGCTCTTGTTATACTTTTTTCCATAATTAACATTTTACGCAAGTTAAATTATAAACATAATCACACAAATCTAGTTTACTGTGTACAGTGGGCTACTGTTAATGGGTTACAATTAAATGATGCATTATACCAACACACAAAGTTGAAACGTTGAAGGACATGTAAACTATGCCAAATCATTTTACAACTAATCACACAGTGATAAGGATTAATTACCACCACTCTTTAATCTGCTTTTTTTTCTTCTCTAACCTTCCTATCCCTTGTTTTTTTAGCTCTATGAGTTTTACTTTTTAAAGGGGACGGGGCACAGCTACTTACTAAAGAACTGTCAATCATGCACTCCCAGACCCTCCCCCTGACACACTACATGTAAAAGTTATAGTTTCTATAAAAACAACCCTTAGGCTGGGTACACACCAGCCGATATTTTTGGCTGACCTAAAATATTGTCTGGTGTAGGGTGGGCGGCCGGTCGGTTGGAACGTTCGATCGATTGTTTGCATTTTCGGTCGCGGACGAATTTGCCGCGACCAACGGACATTTGTCCCGGCCGAACATTCGCTCGTAGCTAAGGCTCGGTCGGGACAAATAGTCCCTCAGTGTGTACCCAGCCTTATTCCTCTGTCTTTGTATGGTTAACGGATTCAGAATTAAGGTCATGAAAAGAAATAAGCATTATATGTTGCTCTGTGCTCTTTCTGTGCCTTCAGCTAACACCCAATTCTGCATTTAGCTGTTTGTGCTGTCTGTGTTACTGAAGTCCCAATGTTAGCACTGTAGCTAAACCAAAAGCTTATTTTATTCAAGCAGTGATAGCAGCTGCCAGTGCTGCTTACCTTATCATAGCAAAGCAATTTCACTTTCACTATAACACAAAATCACTGGGTGAATTCTATTGGCTGTTTGGAGACACAGAACATTTCCACTGCACACTAGCTGTGCCTCAGCTTTTGGGAGGGGGTGGGCACAGTGAAAGGAGAAATGCATACAAACTGGGAGTGAGCTAAACAGGACATGAGGAGATCTAGTGACAGGGAGCAGTGGGAGCCAAAAAGTGATCAAATATATAAACGGATAAAGGCAAGTCATTTTTTTCACTTTAAATGGTATCTCCACCCCAAACCACAAACTTCTTCAAAGGTATATCAACCCACCACCCAACCCTAAATGCTATCTTTAAAAACCCTAAATCCTGATTCAGCCAATCACTGAGGGATTCAGCAGAGGGAGCAAAGGAAACAAAGTTGCGTAAATACATTTAAGGGATGATTTAGATGATTTGAACTTAGCGTTTGGGAGGGTTACCTAACCTTTTATGAAGTTTTTTTTCTTCAAAAATGGGGGAGGGGGGAGAGCGCCACTGTGCATGCCAGAGTCCTCTAAGAGGAGCAGAAGTAGCAGGCACCAGATTACACACAGAGAGGCTGCTACTCTTCATTTTTATAAACTTTCATCAGGCCCTATAGGACAACCATAAGGAGCAAAAGAGAAAGGTGGGACCAGCAGTGGGGCAAATTTTAGTTGGAGGTGGAAATCTCCTATAAAGCCTAAATGACTAACAGATTTAGTCATTGATGGTTTCCACAAAAACTGATGGGTGTGAATATTATTTAATGTAATGCATCAATGAAGGGATTGCATGGCAAGAAAAGCCAATTTAATTTCATTTTAACCAAATGGTTGCAATCAGTTAAATCAGTTAATCAAATGAACTTAAAGCCAGAAGGTTTCTCTTCAGCAAGTGGGCAGTCTTTGGCTTTTATCAATAAATTTCACCAATTTGTCAAACTTTATTCCTCTTAAATATATGCATTATTTACATTGCAGACAATCAATGCTTTCTGAATAGGAGAATCCTGTGTGTTCTAGCAGGAAGCAGTACTTTTTGTTTTCCAATTCTCAAGCTGCAAAATGACTCATAGTAATAACTAATAAAGATGGTCTCAAAAGAATTGTGCACATATTATATATGTGTAAGTTTGCATGTGTATATTGGGGTATAGTGTAGAAATATTGAGCATATATCTTATTTAACTTATAAGAGTTATATACCATGCAAACTATCTTTTTGACTTTACTGTGGTAAATTGGAGCAATGCATAATTAAATTGGGTGTGTGTATGGGGGGGTGTTGATTTTAAAGCCTGTTTACTTCAACGACTACTGGGAAACAAATGTTTCTTTCTCTTGGGATCGCCCACCCACAGAAAGGAAACAGAACAAAGATGGTTCTGTCAGGCCTCTTAGCACTAGAAAAAAACGCCTTGAGAGGCCAGAATGTATTAGAGCCCCGCTGAGCTCATTCAACTTCACATAACACTCGTATACACCGTACAACTAATTACATGTCAGATTAGCAATTTCTTTATTACGGCACTACCACTAATTAAAATTGCATTGAATATTGCTCAAGTAGTTTTATTTGTTTACATGGTTTTGCATCTGCAATTTAGAGTTAAAATTAATTAGAATTCATTTTTCTGATAAATCCCTTAAAAAATACTTTGCATATTATTTTCTTTTTTAAGCTTTTGGAATTGGATTTTTTCAGCAAAAAAACAAAAACAAAAAACAAAAACGATTTGAGAAGTTTAGACATAAAACACTAGCTGAGGAAGCGTTATTTCCACAAAAGTGATCAATTAATTCCCTTATTCATCCCCATTTAAAAAAAAAAAAAACAGAAAAAGGGTTACATCAGTTTTAATCAGCCGGCTAAGCATTTTCAGCTAATGGAACGAAGTAGCACTATACTGTTATGATATTTGATTAATGAGGGCAGGAAATCTGAAGTTTTTGTCACAAAACTATATAAAAAAAATCAACAGACTTTTTTTTTTTTTATTATTATTTTTTTTCCCCTTATGATTTTAATTTAATGGCCCATGTTTTCATTACTGCAGAGGCTGTACACTTTAGCTTGCAATTATGTCCCATCTGTGAAGCAGTGTGTTATTACAGTTTATTCTAGTAGCTTTTCAATCACTTTTGAGTTGTGCTTTACAAGTATTCTTGCAGCAGGTGGGCTTACTGGCATGGGACCAGAAATACACAAAGCGCAAAGCTGGAGTTTAATGGCAGCCATATGCATGTGGCACAGAGCGCCAGCCTTCCCCCATATGCTGCTAAGCAGCCTCTTCAGCCTGCCAGTCACTCTTCTTACTGACTACAGTCTCTAAGTAGTTTTCTGCCAGGGAAAAATATACCAAGGCAGCAAATTTCTCCAGTGCACCATCCTTATTACTGAGACAACCCTGTCATTAGCAAAAGCACAATGAACCTGATCTGGAGATGCATACCAATTAGGTTGCATAGAGCACTTTTCCTTCTTATCTCTATGGAAACTCGGCCTCCCGACTGCAGTGGACAATCAGTAATGTTTCAGCCACCCATATGTCAACTAGTTAACTCTGTGAATTTTTACAATAATCAAAATTTTTGTTCTACCTTCTCACAGGCGAAAGTCTACAGACCAGTAAATTGCACACTATTAACGTGGCAAATAACAGAATGTTTCTATGAAATTTTGGATGCCTAGTGAGAACCCCAAATGCCCTGCTACAAATAAAACGTGAAATGTCAGTTTGGGAAGAAAAAAAACAACAGCCTTTCAAACAGATTATCCATTTGGATATTTGCAGTTTTCCCTATTCCCCCATAAAATATTCCCTACTAAATATGCTGCACTGTTATATTTGTCAGGCTATTAATGTCTTAAATAGATCTTTTAAAATCTATAATTTAAAAATTCCCCCCCCCCCATTCTGACATTAACATGTTTAAACAATAAACTGAAAGCCTGAATAATAATAGATAAAGGGCAATGGCCAAATAATATAGAGGACAAACAATTACTAATTCAACATTAATCCACTGTCAACAGGTTTTGTTTTCCTTTATACCCATATGATTGTAAAAATAATGAAATAAAAAAAAAATCTACTGACAACACAGTCATAATATTGCTATTTAGAGCCATGTTCCTTTCCTCTCATTGCTGGCACACAGAAAGGTTTGTCTGGGAAAAAAAGGCAGAATAAACATGTAAACCTTCCAGGCAAAATAGACAAGTTACACCCACTTCAATCAGACTTTCAAAATAATAGGGAAACAAATAAATAATTCAGGAAATAAATGACTAATTTACAGCTTTTTATTTTCTTTTAGTTCCTAAAAAATATGCTTCTATACTTCAAAACAGGCTATTGAATTTTGAGTCACTGTGAATTGTAATATTAGATTTACATTGCAGTGTTTAATAACTGTCTTTGCCCAAGACCTGTCTATAATTTCATAAGAGTTTGGTCTTATTGCATGGTGGATATAATTAACATCCTAGGCCATGCCATTTTTCAGTTTGTAACATATTTATCAAATAGTAAAAAAGCATCTTTATCCTGAAATGACCTTGGTGAAAATATTATATAGAACATTGAGGAAATGTAGGGGTGTATGTAGGATACTGTGCTAAAATACAACATCCTACTGCTTACTTAAGGCTTACAGCAGTTTTGGTGACTTTTAGTTCAACAACAGAAGACAATATAATTGTTTGCGGCCCAGAACATTCTTAATGTCCATAACCTCCACTTTATCACTATAATACATATAATAGACAAAGAGAAAAGGAGTCACATTCCTTTAAAATGACTTAGTTAGGCCTTTTCACTTTTACTGTTGTTTGCCACATGGCAATGAATAGACATTATGGCCTATAATTACATGTGTGTGGCCGTTTGCTGGCTGCTCATTTCTCAATGATTGGGTGCGTCAGAGATGTTTTTAGGAAATACTGTAGGCCACCTAGGCAAAGAACTAGGGCCTTGATCCAGGACACCTATTCCTCTCCCTCGAAAGCAAGCGAAAGAGCAGCAGGGACTTTCATCTCATGAAAGGCAGGTACTGATATAAAGACAATCAGGGTTATTTAATAAAAGTTCTTATCGTTAAAAATGGTGCTAATTTTGCCCCAACCAATCAGATGTTAGCTTTCAAACGTTAAATAAGATCTGATTGGTTGGGGCAAAATTAGCACCATTTTTTACGATAAGAACTTTTATTGAATCTCCCTGAATGTTTGAGAATTACGTCTCCTAAGAAGGTAAAAAGTTACTAAGGTAAAAAAGGTTAAACGTTAGGACCCAGCAGAAAAAAGCAAACCGTGAAGTGATTGCTGGGCTTAAAATAATTTTCCAAGTTATTGAACTAATTGCTTTAATTTATCCAGAGAGAAGGGCAGGCTTTTTAAGTCGCATTACAATGCTAAAGTAAAATGTAAGCAAATTAATTGGATGTGCACTAGGCTTCTAATTTTTGTATGTATTGAATTAATTTGGTCTCTAGTTGCACTCTGCGTGGATGTATGCTATCCCATTTCTATATATATATTGCTTGTTGCAATGGGGGTTTGACCAAGCCTCTGGAAAATGTGTACTCCATCCACAGTGGGTCATGTGTTCAAGTACTGAAAGCTGGAGAGTTAGTCCCAAGAAAGCAAGCGAAAGAGCAGCAGGGACTTTCATCTCATAAAAGGCAGGTACTGATATAAAGACAAAGTTTGAGGCAGGCTTTTTAAGTCAAATTACAATGGTAAAGTAAAATGTAAGCAAATTAATTGGATGTGCACTAGGCTTCTAATTTTTGTATGCTTTATATCATGTCAATGCTGGCAGCTGAAAGAGTTAAAGATAATACTGTGCTGGTACTGAAAGTATTAATTAAGTGTTAATGGCAATACTTTGAGAAATTGCTGGCACTGAAAGTATTAATAGAAAAGTATGGTGGCATTGAAGGGTTCATGGTAATATTATACTGACAGCTGATGACGGCGCGGTGCGGTGACATCATCAGCAGGCACGCAATTACATCCCGGGTTCATGCGCGGTTATGTCACCAGCCGTGCTTTAGGTGCACGCGCAATAATGCCACCGAGCGCTCTCGGCCAAGCACTGACACACACCACAACAGCATCCAGATTCTTAGACCACCCTCTCTAGTTTGACAATCCACATCTCGTGGGGATGGTCCTAGAAGCCACATTACCAAGGAGGAGGAAGCCAGCAAGAACTAACACTGATGGTAGGGACGGGAAGGGAATAGGCCAATAAAAATGAAAATTCTATCATTCTTACTGGAATTTTCTTTTCCTGGTCCGTAGCACGGCAGTGTACACAATGGGTTAATCCCCTCGTGATGTCACGCATACAGGCCCCTCCCCAAGCTGTTAAAAGCATGGCCTCTCCCCTCCTACCTCAGTCTTAAAATGACTGTCAAGACTAAAGGTAGAATAAGGATAAGAAGGGAGGGAAAAAGCACTGCTAGACATTCAGTACTCACATAAGCAGGCAGAACCCCTGCCACACAGCTAGCACAGTCCTCACACAGCAGAGACACTTGGTTGGTAAGCAGGAACCTTGAACCAGCACTGCGTCAGGAGCCAGGAACATAGTGACTGAGTCTCTGATCCAAACTTGGATCGAGACACCCCCATGCCTCAATTTGAATCTTCCGGCTACATGACGCGGGACGTACTAGCGCGATGACGTCATGTGTCTCGCAAGATTCCCGGTCACAGGCATGGCGGCTCTCCTTACCCTTATGCGCGCGTGAGGTAAGGACTGCACCGCGGGAGAGAGGCTGAGCCCAGCGGTGGGAGAACGGGGGGAGCTGCTTCTGTTGCTTCTGTTGAACATTTGATGTATGCTGTAGGCAAGACAGGAGAGAAAAGACTGAGGTAGGAGGGGAGAGGCCATGCTTTTAACAGCTTGGGGAGGGCCCTGTCTGCATGACATCACAAGGGGATTAACCCATTGTGTACACTGCCGTGCAGGACCAGGGAAAAATAAACACACATTCACATTATAGCCACAGCTAACTAATAACATTAAGTTAGTTTTTCAGTGTACATATCCTTTAAAGTTGTTTTAAAAGCTATTTTTGTTTAATATTATGCCTGAGAATTTAATACACAAGCCTGTGTTTTGAGGGATATTTTTAAGTTAAATTTGCTTGTGAGATGTCCTTGCAATTGCTTAAAGGACAACTAAAGCCACAGAAAAACACTGAACCAGAGGGCAGAACACCTTGATATAAAACCAGTAATCTGTGTCTTAACTCTAATTTTAATACAGGTGCTTGGAAATTTACCTAAATAATATATGGTTTGTGCTTTACGTCACAGCATTCTAGAATCACACAATTGGGTCAACGACCATTATGTTCTGCACATGCTCAGTCCTTAGCTTTGGCAGAAACATGTTGCAGTTGGTCACACCCATTAATAATCTCTAACCAATCATTTTACAGGACAGATAAAGCAAGGAAGCAGGTGACTGAGGTCAGGAGGTGTGGTCTGACACTGCACATACACACAAATACTTCATCCAGTTCTTAACAGGCTTACATTTATCTTAATACAATTTAATGAAGTTGGATTTTATAGCTTATTGTTTTTTTTAGCGGTGTTGGTTTCAGATTCTGGAATATAAAAAATTGGGTTTAGTTCTCCTTTAATGTAACAGGGTTTCAATTACTATTTTTTACAGGAGGTGCTCATGAAGAAAAGTAGTGTTTGCTGTTCTACCCTCCAAATATGTAGACTACATGCTTAGGAAAACAATTATACTGCCTCCACAACTCCAACTTTATGTATCAATACCAGTAACATGCAACATTATTTGTTTTTAGAAGGTCCTCCAGCTTTTTTTTTACTATCCAATAAGCCAGCCATTACCACATACAATGGAAGACAGTTCTATAGTTTTACTGTTCTCACAGTGGAAAACCCCTTCTAGACTTGAAGACTAACAGGGTTATTCAATAAAAGTTCTTATCGTTTAAAATGGTGCTAAGTTTGCCCCAAACAATCAGATCTTATTTAACATTTGAAAGCTAACATTAGCACCAATTTAAACGATAAGAACTTTTATTGAATCTCCCTGTAAATTTCTTTACTTCCATGTTTTATTTTTTTTTGTTGGTGAACAATGCCCCAGTTTATTATATGGCCCATTAATGTACAGTATTTATACACAGTGATCATATCCCCATGCAAGCACCTTTTCTGTCTTTTATTATTGTTACCCTTCTCTGAACCCTTTTTATTTCCAAGATGTCCTTTTGTACACAGAATTCCACAACTGCACTGCATATTCCAAATGAGGATTTACCTCCATACCCCTCTTCATACTAGACAATACCTTTTTGCCTCTAGCTGTTGCCTAGCTAGTTTTTCCCTTACCTCTTTGCTTTGGACTTTAGATTATGATTATATGCTGCCTGCAATAATCTCTTGCTAGACTCTTGGTCTGTGATTGATTGTTGCCTGCACTGACATTTGCCTGGACTTTACTTTGGACTCTACACCTTAGGTCTACCTCCACTATTCACTCTTGGTCCCGACTCCCTGGGAATCCACAGGCCCTAATACTTACAAAAGTAATCCTTGGTACACACAGGACCAGTCTGCAAGATTCTATCTGTCATTTTTGAAAGATATGACTAAACACAGTCACAAGCTTTCTCCCTATATAAAGTATAGAGAGATGGTTTGTGAATGCCATACTTCCTACGATCGCGGCTGACTCCCTATACTTTAAAACAGGGGTCCGACAGAGAGCGCAGGAAATTTTTAGTTTGAAACAATCGTTTTGGGCTGATTGGTACTGACCGAATTGGCCCTTTATCAGGAATCCTGTATGTGTAGCCAGCTTCAGATGTATTGGAAAACAGACAGGATGGTTTATGTAACCGGAACCAAAAAATTTCCTATGTCCATTGCATTCTAGATAAACAATTTTAAATATAAACTGTAAAATATATCACAGAATACAGTAGAATTTAGCTTATTTTTGAGTTGATTGGAATGTTCTGACAAACCACATGCTAATAAGGTGCCAACAGATGTTTTTAAGTATTAAATACATGCCAGGATTAATGAACTTACAGGGAGACTTAATAAAAGGTCTTATCTTTAAAAATGGTGCTAATTTTGCCCTAACCAATTTGAAAGTTAACATCTGATTGGTTGGGGCAAAATTAGCACCATTTTTAAGGATCGCGTTTGCACTAGTTTTAGCGAAGGATTTTATCGCAAAAAATTCCACAGTGGGTTTATAACCCCTTACCGTTACCGGGATTTACCCACATTCGCAAACGCGATATTGAATAGCGACTCTGGGTAAATGAGCCTGAAGAACTTTTATTGAATCTCCCTGTATATGTATTATGAATCTGCCTTGCCATATTAATCGCACTTTGCCAATGACTATGGAAAGGTCAGTGTTGAATTATGGGAAGATAATTGTAGGGCCAATTGTCTGCAAGCAAATCTAATCTTTGCCTGTATGTGAGCTTAAGAAACAAATTGATGCTATTTTTCTCTGTTTGTATCTACTTTGAATTGCTTGATATTTAACAGTGCCCAGTTCTTTTTGTGAACATTACCGTCATTGATCTTTTTTCACCTCTAGCAAACTCTTATTTTATTTCACCTTGACTGCATGTTAGCTTTGTGTGATGGCTCTGCTTTCAAACTCAGGGCTTTCAATTGCCATACAAATAAAAGCACCCTAACATGAACTTCACACCATCTCTTTATGACCTCCATTTTCTGCATTTGCTCTGATGAAACGACGCTGAATTGCAGTTCAGTTCTCTTGTTTTGATTACTTTATAATAGGAAAAACAGCCTCATATTTCTAATATCACCTGAAATGTATGAAAATATATGCAAAAAAGGTACCATTCTTGTTGCCAAAAAGAAAAATATGTCAGTGATGAAAATGTATTGTGTAATAAGGTTAGCAATTATTTAAATTAGCCTTTTTATTTTATTTTATATGTATATTATTAAAATAGCATATTGACCCTTCTGCCTTTATTTTATATCTCAATTTTAATCTATTGCGTTGCTGCACCATAGTCGAGCCCTCTTCGTAGTGTCTGTAGTGCCTGCTTTTCCCCGCTCTTCTCCAAAAACTAGGCAATAACAGATCAGGGCCACTCCAGGAAGTGATGAAGGGGAATAATACATGAGGCACAGACACTATATGCTAAGCAGGAGCATAACGACAGAAGCCCAGACCCTACCGCAAGCTTGACACACACCCACTCTGGCCTAATCAGCTATTTTTAAACAGCTGAACGTACGTCCACAGTAAAGATACACGCAATCCGCTGATTAAAAGACCAGTGCCGATCTTTCAAACAGCTGTTCGCGCATATCTTTACTGAGAAATAAAAGATAATCAATGCACATTCCTAGGCCCCATACATTATCATATTATCTGCATACTGGCATATATTATAGACAAAGGGGTTTTGGTATACATTACTCTAACCTTCTAACCTTTTTTACTTTAATTATGATTACCAAACTTTTGCATTTCTCATACTTGCGAACTGGATTAATATAACAGGTATTCTCACTTCCCCACAGCTCTTTGGCTCACAGGAAGAGGCTGTCCATCCTGTGCTTTATATTAAAGGCATAGAAAGGAAGCTTGAACATGCTTCCTAATAAATACATATAATAGAAGGACTGTGGAAGCACTCCTTAAAAAAGAACAACTCCACCCTCATAAGAACATCTTTTAGAAAGAATGGTCTCTTTAAAATATGTAGATATATCATACTTTGTCCTATGAATTCATTACTGTATGACTGCTATGCACCTGAATGCCTCATGGAAACTGAGCAATTTAAAAACCTGTACTGAGCCTGTACTGAGCCTGGGCATGCTCAGTTGAGGCAGCTAGGGGATAAGCTTTCAGTCATTGGTTGTGATGTCAACTGTCAAATCCATAACTGACAGTTGCTAACTGGAAGAAACAGGGGCAACAGGACATTGTGCAGGATTTCAGGTTAGACTTATATATTTCGGATTTCAATATATACAATATATGTCAGAATTTCAGGGTGATTTACCTGTATGTAAGTTTTCGTTTTAGGGCTGGACTTTCCCTTTAAGGTTCATACACACATGGTATTGCAGGTGCTGACCCGCGATGCACGAAGTGTACGTACAGCCGTTTTAGGCGATAATCGGCCCATGTATGGGAACTTTATCGCCCGAGATGGCCGCTCATTCAGGGATCGTTGCCCAATCGGCCGGGCAGTACTCCGAGCTCCCATACACGGGCCGATTATCTTTCGAAATGGCAGTTCGTACACACCAAGCGTTGCGGGTCGGCACCCAAGATTGCACGTGTGTTCAAACCTTTAGGCAAAATTACAACTACATTTTGTGCTACTGATCTGGTCAAACATTTATACAAACAAAAAAAGATAATCAATGCACATTCCTAGGCCCCATTCAATATCATATTATCTGCACACTGGCATACATTATAAACAAAGGGGTATTAGTATCTTTACTGAGGAGGCAGTAGCATTGCTATGGTACAACTATATAAAGGATTGGAACTATAAACCAGAGTAACAGAAAGCACTCACAGTAAGTCTAAAATATCAATTTAATTATAGTGTACTTACAAAGTAATTTTTCTTCTGGGTATAGTTCTTCTTTAATAATCCAATTATGTGCTATGTGGCTATACAGAAGAATTACCTGATTATATTGATCTAATTATTTACTCTGAGGGCTTACCAAATCTATTACAAAAGCATTGCATGAAAAGACCAGACACTTATGTTTCCTGTTCATTAACAAACTAATGCCATACTGATGGGGTGGTCAGACTGACATGGTTTTGATCAGGATCAACTGGATGCAATCAATGTTATCAACCTAAACAGGTTTACATCTTACTTTAACCCAACGTACTATACAGTGTCCCAATAAATGATTGTAAAATGCCCCACCCTCAACATATCATTAAATAAGTACATCCAAAATGACCAAATTGATTTTTTTTACATTTGCAAATGATCACAACCACAGCTTTTCATTTTAATGCCACTTGTTTCTATAAAATTCATAATATATTTTAATAAAATAGATTACTTGTATGCCAGTGGCTACTACAACATTTTTATTAAAGGACCAGCAAAGTCTGAAAATAAAAATTTACATTTTTAAACCCTTGCAGATTTTTGTTATTACTGAAGAAAGGGTTTAAAATCAGGCTGACCTTAAAATAAGATAAGCCAGATATCGCTCTATCTAAACATATCTTTCAAAGAAAACCTATATGTTCATGACTAGCTTCAGGTTTACTAACTGCTACTAGCAGTGGTATTTTCCATGCATGTGCATACCCATGTCAGAGATAAAGGGATGTATGACTACGTCAGGGGATGCGAGGAGTGGAGAGATGTAAGATTCTCTTAAAGAGGTTACAGTTAGAGGTGGGTCTCCTACTCCCTGGAAATATTTCTGTTTTAATATTATTATAATCTTTTTCATATTTTAGTTAAACATTTAAAGGGCATGTCCATCCCCAAAACTAGAACTTAACCCACTACTGGCCCAAATGTATAGTGTAATAAAATCCTTACCTCAAATCCCAGCTCCAAATGGTTCTCCCAAAAACTGACCACCAGGAGCCTAGCAGAGTCCATATAGGAGCTCTCCCTCCCCCTAGTACAAACCCCTTTTGGTGTACTCTAGGGCTCCCTCCCCCAGCCCCAACCGCCATATTCGTTTTTGCTGAAACTCCCCCGAATTGTACTTACCTTACCTCTTTCCCCCGGCATCTGTGATTGGCTGCCTCTCAACCAAGCAGAGGGCCGGGACAGATTGTTGGAGGAAAGAGGTAAGGTAAGTACAATTCGGAGTAATTTCTGCAAAAACTAATATGGCGGTTGGGGCTGGTGGAGGGAACCCTACAGTACACCAAAACTTTTAAAAAGGGGTGGACATGCCCATTAAAATTATGATCCAGAAAAAGACTAGAAAAAGACTAGAAAAGTCGGGAGCAGCCCCCCTCCCTCTCCCTCCCGTTTTGCTCCCCCTAGTGTAAAAACACTTTGATATGTAATGGCTCTCCCTCCCCCAGCCCCAACTGCTATAATAGATTTTCCAGAGACTCCCCCGATCTTTACTTACCTTACCTCTCTCCTCCGAAGTTCTGTGCAGCCTCTTAGCCAATTACGGACACGGCTGCCAGTCCGGCCCCCTGCTTGTAGTTTCATGCAGTTTCAGGCAGTACAGCGGAGGAAAGAGGGAAGGTAAGTAAAGATCGGGGAGTTTTTAGAAAATCTATTCTAGCGGTTGGGGCTGGGGGGAGAGCTATTACATATCAAAAAATGTTAAAAAGGGTGGACATGCTCTCTAACAGCATACTACAAAGACCCTTCAGAATTATTACAATTGTCAACCAATATGTTAGGGGACCCAACAGGAATAGCGTCTACATTTTTCAGTTAAGCCATGAAATCCATTTGTATCAAAATGTAAGGCATTCCGAGATATCAGGCTTCTAAATTGTTAATAAAAAAAACTCTCTTAGGGAGATTTACCCTGAGCTGCAGGCTATATCTCCTTTAAGGAGATCCACTAGCTGCTTTGCTGCTCTGGGTAAATTCCTTCCAAGATCTACCCCTAAGTACCTATTTAGATCCTGCTATTAGTTGGTTTTAATTAGTCACATAGTTAGAGTAACAGAATAGGTTGTGGCTAGAGATGTTTGAAACTGTTGAGTTTCATTCCATTTTCGAATTTGGAAAATTTGAAGATTCGAAAACGGACCCATGGAAGTCTATGGGAGAAAAAATTTTAAAGTTTCTGTCCATTTTGAGGGACAAATAGTTATAGTTGGTTACAATAAATAACACAGGGACCTGGGGAAAGGTCTGGGGAATGTATAAATATAACCAAAACTTATACTTCCACATTCCATTTTCGAGAGTTACCGAAATCGATCATTACTTTCAAGGGTTATTTCGATAATCGTCTATTTTCGATAATCATCTACTTTCGATTTTCGATAATCATCTACTTTCGATAATTGTCTATTTTCGATTTTTTGATAATTGTCTACTTTTGATTTCCGATAATTGTTTACTTTCGAATCAAAAATTCGAAAAATGCAGGTTCCATGAAATTCGAGAGTTCTGAAGGTTTCTTCGGGACTTCGAAACCCTCAGATTCGATTGGAAACTGGGTTCTATTCGAACCCACATTACATCTCTAGTTGTGGCTACTGCGCAGTATCTTTACCCACAATACCCACACAGCTGCCACAAGTAAGGGATTAATGTCGCACATATATTACCCCTGTGGCCAGCAATGAATTAGGGTGTGTATGTTTGCAGACAGTATTATCCCTCATTTCCCACACAAAAAAATCACTGATACAGTAAATGTCTTAAACATGTTTCCAGAACACAAAATTACCAGGTTATACCTTTAATAGTAAAAGTTGATTGAATAAAATTACCTGTGGAGGAATCTTCACAAGAAATTTGTCATGAGGGGAGGCATTTCAGCTGGCACATTTTTCAAAAACATCCATATTCATAATGTCAAAGATCAGTTCCTAGAAGGTTTTTCAAACTGTGATGCTGTTTTGGAAAACATGTCACCAGGAATTTAGTCATGAAAATATGGACCTTCTTAAAGAAAAGAACTCTGGCTTTTTCTCATGGATTACTACAGAGGATGTAAAGTAGGTTTACCACTATTATCATGAAACCAAATATGTCTACACAATCAATACGGTAAAATGCAAGTATAGCTTTCGTGATATTGTAACGTAAACTGCTCAAAATGTAATTTTTATTTTAAAAAAAAATTTGTGCTCAACTGCTGTGAAATGTTCTGTACTGCAGTCAGATGGAAAACCATGGTGACAGGTTTCTTGTATACAAAGGAAATTCTGCTGCTGTTGGAATTCCAACCTCCTAAGTCAACTATCACAGACAAAACACACAAGTCCACAATTACGTCATACCATCAAGTCATTAAACATATTGTCTTGGGAATGTGTCTTCTTAAAGCTTAACCAACAACTGTACAGGCTAGAGAGCCCTTGTTATTATTTCCTCTATAAGGAAATAAAAAAAAGAATAATAAATTAATTAATAAGAACTGACAGTATTTGCCTACAGGAGGCAGTATTGGGTGAGCTGGAGGACCAAGAAGAAAATACAGTTCAAAAGGCAGGCATTTTTAAAGGTGCACATACATTGAATTCCCTTCCTGACCTATCCCATAATTTTTAATTTGGGTAAATGCAAGAGTCAGTTACCATATATACTCAAGTATAAACCAACCCTAATATAAACCGAGGTATTTATTTTTAACCGATAAACCAAGAAAACTGCTTGACCCGAGAATGAACCAAGGGATGACTTTCTCCCATAGAGAGCTCCATAGATAGTTCCACAGTTCCATAGAAAGTCCCATACACAGCCCCATAGAAAGCCCAATAAACAGCCCCATAGAAAATCCAATACAAAGCCCTATACACAGCCCCATTAAAAGTCCCATACACAGCCCCATAGAAAGTCCCATACATAGATGTTCCCTGTATACCTAAATATAAAGGACCCCTCCTTTAGAGATGTTGAATCTAAAGATGGCCAAAACTGACAAGTTTTGTTCTGTTTTCGGATTTACGGATCTCGGGAAAATCTCGAAGATCCGAATATCCAAAAACGGGTAATACTTTCAGCAATTCAGAGCCCATTTTCGATAATTATCGAACGTTCGAGGATATTTTCAAAAATAGCCTCTAATGTTCCATAATCCTCGAAAATACGATCGGAAACTAATTTTGAGTTTTTGAATGTATTTTCGAGGATTACCGAATGTTAGGGGCTATTTTTGATAATCCTCAAACATTCGATAATTACAGAAAATAGGCTCCAAAATCCTGAAATCCGAATGATCCGTCCGAAATGGACGGAACATTCAGATTTCAGAACCAAGGGGTTTTGTGTCGGATCCAGGTCTGAGACAGACCCAGATCCCATCTCTAGTTGAATCCTGTTATTTCTCCTGTTTTTCCCCCCTTTCCCTTGCAGTCGGGCTGATCTGAGTGAGCGGGGCAATTATTGCCTAACCCGTTGAAATCAAGAGGATTCTGTATGTTACAGGGTACAGCTTTTGTTTTCCCAGGGCTATGTGTTTTTGTCCAGCTGCTCCTTCAAGCATTTAGATCAGCCCAGACCAGAGTATAAGCCGAATAGTGACTTTCAGGATGATTTTAATGGATATACAGTATGACCTATTTTAAAGGGTATTTTCTATTTTTTTCTACACTGAATACTGTGGACAACTGAAACAAACCTGGTATTGAAACATGGAATCCTATAAAAATTTCAGATGTGATCTAAAAATTTTCTTTTCGTTTTAAAATATATTCATATGCAGATATTTTGGCACCGAGTTTCTAGGTTATCAGATTTAATTAAGGGAAATTTTCTTTTCCAAGGATGCACATTTTACAAATAAATGCTTTGGTTTTCTAAGCTTGCTCCTCCAAAAAAATAAAATAATTAAAATAACTCCTTTTGTCTCTCAGACTTTTTTATGTCCTCCCTTTATAAATATTTTATACAGCATATTAATCCAATCAACTAAAGGGATTGCTTCGAGACCCTAGGAGATACAACCACCCTAACACCTAAGAAATGCCGACTGTAATATGTCTAGAGAAAAACTTAGCACCTCAAATAATTGAGGACAATATTTTACTGTTAAAGTGTATCTCCACTCGCTTTTGGAAGTTTTTGGAATCCAGTTCTATTGAACAACGGAAGGTAAGGCACAGGTCCTTTACCTCCCGTTCTTCAATAGAACTGGATTCCAAAAACTTCCAAAAATGAGTGGAGATACCCTTTAATTGAATTAAAATTAAATTGAAAACAGGGCCTTGAGCAAACATTTGATGATTGTCAGCCAACATGGCCAACAAACAGGAATTTTGTCTGACAATCTTTATTATTATTTTATTATTATTGTGGATTTTTTTAACGTGAACATCTTCCATAGCGCTTTACAATTACATGTATACATTCACATCAGGCCCTGCCCCGAAGAGCTTGCAATCAAAGCACATATATTTGACACCTACAACCTATCAGTATGTCTTTATGAATGTGGGGGAAACCAAAGTGCCCGGAGGAAACCCACGCAAGCACAGGGAGAACATACAAACTCCTTGCAGATGTGTCCAAGGGTGGAATCAAACTCAGGACTTCAGTGCTGCAAGGCATCAGTGCTAACCACCGAGTCACCGTACTGCCCAATCTGATGTTTTTGGTGGTTTCCTTCATTATTGTTTTGTCATCCAGCCTGCCAAATTGCTAAACAAAATTTGGAAGCCATGGCCTGGTGAATGCCCCCCATTCCTTCCTTGTAGGTCAAAACAGATGACTTGGCTGTTTTAAAAATCAAATGTAGCATGTGTACATATCCTAAGCAGTTTTTTTATTCCTTTTTTATAACCAGTTAAAATTAGCAGAGTGGGAAGACTCATCTAAAATGACAAGGAAAAATTGTATAAAAACTTAATCACGTCTCTGTATTTGTCCATGTTAGTTTTTCCTTTAGGTTTTCCCTTATCATTTGATTGTTTATATAAGCTTTAACTTTCTTATCACTGCATAACAAGAAATTACAACCTGACCATAACCTGTGCGATCTACACTAAATTTCCTTAAAAAAAAAATCTTTTTTATTTTTCCAACAAACCCCCCCCCAAAAAAATACACTATATCTTTCTTTATTTTAAAAAAAAATTCAAGATTTGAAAGCACAATCCACTCGGGAACACTTTGCTATTCAATTAGTCTTCACCTTGTCATTTCCCAATTTACATATTTTTTCATAACTATTCAGCTAGCCGCAAACCTGCCTGAATTATAAAATTCAAAATCTTAGCAACTAAAATGAATTTTAATTGCATCTCAAGTCAAGATGTAGAGCACACTGTCTTGCAGTATGCAACAAGAATACTTTTTCCCGCATGCACGCTAGGTAACGAATTCTGTGTGTCAGTCTACAAATACAATTTATTATAATTAACATTATAACATTCTAGTCAATAATGTAATCAATACCTCATTAAAATACTTTATATGTTAGAAATATCTCATGCAGCAATGTCTTTTAAATGGTAAGTAATGCACCCTGTATTGTAAAATATATGAATATTAGAAGTCACAGTAGATTTCAATGTTAAGTTAAAGGGACCCCAAAGTATTTCTTATAACACAGTTACAGTATATCAAAAAGTTATAATTTAGTAAGTCACGTGACAGTGATGACATAGCTAATAACCATCTATAATTAAAGCCACATATGCTCAACTTATTTATATTTTCTTCATGAGTTATTTAGGCATGTCATATTTAGGCGGAACGATTTTTCACTGGCATTATTTTGTTTATTAAAACTTAATCTACCTTTTTCAAATATTATTTAATTTTGCTTTTCAGATTTTCACACTAAACTAATTCTGCATGAAGATGAGAGTCCACATTCTAGCAGACAATTTCAATTTTAAAACATGGTAAAAATTTCTGCAAAGTGAAAGCTACATTTTTAAAGTATAATCAAAACATTTTCACAGTGTCATTAAATAATTTTTTTTATCTTCATCTTTCTTTGACAGTATCTAAGGTTTGTGGTGTCAAATTCCCCCAAGAGGACTGACATAGCAATATGAACATTGTTATTCCACTTAACTGAAGTAGAGTCCTTTCAACTTTTGACACATTAAAAAATTTGCTTTCAATCAGAGCATCTCCTTTGGGACTGCAAGCATTTAATTTCTTCTCAGTCAATGTACTGTAGCAAATTGCGGAGTTCATTTTACAAAATACAAAGTGCAACTTAATATTTTAGAGAAGTATATGCTTTCTCTTTTTAAAAGTTAAGGATTACTAATATTTTTCATTTTACAGAAATTGAATTGGAGCTACATCTGTAGTGAATATATAGATTAATATGTGAAGAAAGTGAATATAATAGATTAATGACCCTTACAGCTATGGAAAACAGAGCCTGGAATGTTGTATACAGTGCAAGATAGATCATAGTTAATATGCCAGCAAATCATTCTTTATTTGTGCATATCACATGGTTAGAAAATAAAGAAAACCTTCAGAAGCTCTTTTACAGAGAGCCCCATTCGCTTTCATTACGTTCATTCGTTAAACTGAGCATTACATACAAAATCCTTCTCCTAATATTTAAATCCCTTAGCTTTGCTGCTCCTCCTTATATTTCCTCTCTAGTCTACCCATATGTTCCTGCCTGTACCCTCCGCTCATCGCAGAACCAGCTCCTGTACAGACCCCCCACTTGTACTGCTTCCTCTCATCTTAAACCTTTCTCTCTCGTAGCTCCCATCCCTTTGGAATTCTATTCCCCTCTCTCTATGTCAAGAAACCTCAATTAGCAGGTTTAAATCTAGCCTTACATCCTACCTATCTGGTAACCAGCACAGTATATGATTGATTTATTTGCACTGCATACATCACTTATACCCATTCCATTGTATCTGTAAGTTACCCACAACTAGATTGTAAGCTCTACGGGGCAGGGGCCACATTTCCTCTTCTGGCAAAACTCTAGCACTTCTATTTATATAATTTATATATTTATGTACTGAAGTATCTATGTATTTATCCCCCTTGTATGACTTTGTTGTATTTTGTTATTGTACAGCGCTGCCTCCCTAAGTGGCGCTTTATAAATTAACTATACATAAAATTATACATAGATACAAATGAGCCGGAATCAGTTGCCGAAAAATTTATGTAAATATCGGAACTGATCTTCCTCTTCTCCCAAGCTCTTCTGCTTCAGGTTGCACCTCGCTGTGAGCTAAATCCTTATCTCACACAATCCTCATAGACTTGATTTAGGCTTGCATCTCCACCAGCAAAGGACCATAGGGTTTTGCCATTTTCTATTGATAAAGAAGTTAGATTTTGTTGTGAAACAAAGTGTTTCACAATTCCAGAATTGTGGAACAATTCTGGAAGAAATTTGGGCTGATATTTAATTAAACTGAAGTAGTAGTTGAAATTAAAAAATGTTAAATTCACAGATTTGATAAAAAAAGGTTTGAGTTATTCTATACACAAGTTATTAAAAGCAACTCAGATCTACCATGTAGTTGCAGGGGCAGCTGTCAATCTCTTCCCCACTCCTGGCACTTTGATTTGCAGCACATCATGGTTTTAAAGCATCTACTATTCCCCTGTTTTACAGTATAAACCCTTATAAAAGACCCCCTCACAATAAAGTACCCAGGGTGAGGGCCTAAATCGCTTACCTATTTAAAAAACAGCCTACCAAAGCCAGTTTCAGAAGCTACTTAACTCCGCTTACTGTCCAATTGGAAGACACATGCAGAGCATGCCTTCCTAGTTATGTAGTTGGAGTGGGTGGGGCCAGAACCGCCTTTTGTTTTGTTTTTTGATGCTGATGCTCCCAAGGGAGGAACACTGAGGTGTCTGCACCCATACATTGGGTTCAGAGTGCACTTACCTACCTTTTTTGCCTATAAGCTCCTGAAATCTAAATCTGACCCGCCAGAATCTGTCATGTTAGGTAGAAACAAATATGACTACCTCTTGTTTTGCTTAAATATAAAAGTAATTCACTTAAGAAGTATTAACTTTACTGTTTGTTTTACTTGCTGGGAAAAATATTGTTTTTAGGCAGTTAGAGGAACGATTGTAACAATATTGGTAATGTCAATTTTCATTAAAATCAGATGGGGAAGTAACTTTAGAATGTGATCATAAACTGTAATCGTTTATTATGTCTCTTTAATTTATTCTGGAGTACTAAGGACTTTTATTCTTAGATGGAAAAGATATTTCATTATCCCATTTGTAAATTACTATGTGTTTCCAATGTAAAAAAGGTCCAAATCAGAAATGGAAAATGGGAAATCAAACGTGTAAACTCCAAATATTTATAAACCATATATAAATATGTTATATAGCTTTGAATTTTCCCCACAGATTTAAAAATAAATAAATAAATGTTCCTGTCTTATTACCATCTATTATATCTAGCAATACATCATCTTGTGGCAGAGTATTCCATGTTTTCCCATTCCTCACTGTAAAACGCCTTTCTGCATATGAAAATGTAGATTCCTTTATCCTTATTTTAAGAGATGCCCTTGCATACTGGTAAAGTCTTCTAATGAATAGGCAACCAGAAGTTTATTGTAATCCTAAGCTATATTTGTATACAATAGGACACTATCACATTTATTTTTCACGTCTTTGAGGTGAACAAGTCTACATAGATGTTTCCCTTATATTGTTTCCATCTCTTGAATCTGTAGTTCCATAATGTCCTTGTGGAATACTTCAAACTAAAACGGCTCTGCATTGACAGTGAAAAACAGAGAAATATAGCCGCTATGTTATGACATAAAACAATGATGTGTGCATGTGTATGTATATGAAATCAGCTTGTAGGCTATTCACAGAAGATCTCTTTTCCATTAAGCTCCATTATTTTAAACACAAATACTTTTTTAATTGTTAAGGAAATTTCTATTTGTTTCTACTTCATAAAACTATATAACATTGCAGTTATCTGTATGAATTTACAGATATATAAAACTTATTTATTAGGCTAATATGTACTTTAAAGGATAAGTATACTATAAAATAAAGTTAGGGTCAATTGGAAGCCGCAGCTTAAAAAAAAATATTACCATATTTGTTTCCCCCCTAAGCCCCTCCAGAGCCTGACTTTGCAGAGTTAAATTTGCTGACATCTTGTTTGTTAGTATGTGATTACTTAGATCTGCCCCTCCGAGATGTTCACCTAGATCTTGATTGGCTAGCCTAATTAGGTAATGCACGATCGCTCTGTGCGCTCCGTGCACGCGTTCGCCATGCACGTAATGTGATGTCAGTGTGTGCACAGACGTGTCGCACTGACAAACTAATGAGGCTAGCCAATCAAGATCTAGGCGAACATCTTGGAGGGGCAGATCTAAATAATCACATTCTAACAAACAAGATGTCAGCAAATTTAACTCTGCAAAGCAAGGCTCTGGAGGGGCTTAGGGGGGGGGAAATATGGCAATCTTTTTTTAAGCTGCGGCTTCCAATTGACCCTAACTTCATTTTATAATATACTTATCCTTTAAATACTGACCCATTTATTGAGAAATTTGAATGCAACACAAATGTATATTGATTGAAGTGATTTTAAGAAAAATACACTTAAATAAATATGTTTAGTTATATTCGTGTAAACTTGGTAAATGGAAAGTGTTTTCTTATAATTTAATGTAAAAATACAATTTTAAACAAGGATTTGATACAGCTCCAAACTTGGCATTAACTCTCCCAAAAGACATTTAAACCCTAATTTGTTTAAATATTTTATTTCTATTGTTTATTCTGTTCGTTTTAGCTTACTTCGGGAATACTCCAGCTAATGTATTCATAATTCTGTGGAGTTTAACAGACACTTTAACACCACAAGTTAAGTCAGTTTAATTAAAGTAGAATAAATGCAACAAGATAAACTACAAATGATTTGCCTGGAAAAAGTAATTCTTAAAGGAGAATGAACTTATGTAAAAGCTTTTCTCCTGAATATATTGTAAGAATCTTCTCTAGTAAGTTGCATTTAGTATATGTAAGTAATAGATTCTGTAACTAAGACAGCTTCCATGTTGTTTCCAATACAAATAACATGTCGGCTTCAAAGTGCCACGCCCCCTGACCCCAGGATTCAGCCTTTATGCATTTTTCTAGTGCAAAATAAAGTTTTTTAATGTACCTGTTTTCCTTGATGTGTTGCTGGTGGCGCACCATGTAAATGCTTTATTTTTAGAAACACAGAACCCAAGAAGTTACAATTACAAATCCCCTAGTTTACGTATAAAGCAATACAGCATAGTCTATGTACCAACTACATATATACAAACTAATAGCAGCTCTGTTTTTTATTTATCAGCGTTATTAGCTGAAAGCCTTCCTGGAGCAATACAAAATATTCAACTGATTTTACTGAGATTTACTGAAATGTACTTCTGCTTCAAATGCGGTGGTGGCGTGCTGCTAAAGTAATGGTTTGGAAACAAACAGACCACTGGGACACAGGTTCAGTCCCCCAGGCTTATTTTTTTTTTATTATTATATTATACTCCTATATAAAGATTCTACATGAACAGATTTCCCATATATTAGCCCTTGTGGGATAGCCTAGAAAGTTTTCTTTTTAGAAAGACATAGTATAGAAGGTTGCAGGTTCAATTCAGTATTTTTTACTGAAATGTTAATATTCTATTTCTTACATCTCTGCTAGCAAAGAAATAAACTGCAAAGATTACTTTTCTTTTTTGTATGAAAAGCAAAGGAATTTATCATTGTTAGAGACAGGCATGTTTATAATGTGTTTACACAAAAACTGCACTAAAATATGTGTTCCAGGTCAGAGGGACGTATGATCTCTGAGCTGTAACATGATTGTCTGTCAGCTTCCAGGATGCAAGGCTGGAGCTCCCTGTTAACTGTACTGCATACACTTTGCTGGGTTTTCCCAGCTAAGGTGAATTATGGGAGCTGACGCCTAGTACCCAAGGTTAATTTTATAAATCACCCAGCATCCACAGAAAAAGGAGAGAGAAGACACAGCTTTTTGTATGTTTGTAAATGTCCTCTTTCTATTGGGGCAATGTTGTCTAGAGACTTTAGTTCCCCTTTAAGGAAAACAGCCTAAGAGTTAACAGAGAAGTGCATTAAAACTAGAAAAACCATTACCATACTTCATGAAAATACTTACAGAATTCTAATTAAGATATTATTTTGTCAACGATCACAGGAGATTAGAAGAGTAGCATAGCAAATAATGGACATTCGTGAAAATGAGATGTAAATCACATGCTAATGAGTTGTAATCATAAGCATAACCTATTCACTAAGCCAAGACTAAGATTAATACTAGGAAATAACATACCTATTTGACAGACCTAAACCTAACATTAGACACATCTTTTTGGTAGAAGAGAGAGAAAGGAGGAATTAATAAATTCAATTCAAAGATGGTGTAACTTTGTAATTAAACATAAATATAGATTTATAAGGTATAGTGTGCATCACTTGAAAAGGGTCTTCTCATTACATAATCACACAATGATCGTAATGTATTCTTGCATTTAGCATTTCCTTGACTATTTAATTGGATTACAATTTTATAGTATAGTTATGTGTGGTAATGTAAATCCTCTTACACACCCTGTAGGTAAAAAATAAAAATAATACTATATATAAAATTAATTTATTACAATAAATATACATTAGGGGAACTAAAACATAATAACAAAATGCACAGTGGATTATTTTCTATTTAACTTTTCCTGTGATGTCTTTTTTCTCTATTACAATTCTCAAAAATGGCTACTTGTCATCAGTCACATGACACATCTCCTAGATTTAATTGAAGCCCAGCATGTATCATGTTAGTTGAATGGTTTCATGTAGTGGAGAAAATCAGCACCAGTTGGCAATAGGAGCCTGGAGATGGGTAACGTAGATGGGCAGAAGAAAGTAAGTCTATTTCACCAGTTGCAATTTTTGCTGCCTGACAAAGGACTAGAAGCAGTGATGTCAAACTTTGGCACTCCAGATGTTTGGTAACTAATACTGTAGTTTCTAAACATCTGGAGTGTCAAGTTTTGACATCACTGGACTAGAGAAAAAATCCATTTCAGATGGATAAGTCTTATTATTACACACACATGTGCCTGATATTCCTGCCATATCAGGGACATTAAGGACCTTGCAATTGACCATGATTTTACAATATGTGCATTCAGTCAGACTGACCAATTATGCCTAAAAATCAGTGGGGAGTGATCAGTTGCTTTGTAAGTTACAGCCAACTGACCAAAATATTTGCTGCAGCAGTCAAATGGGCAGAAATATTTACCCATGTGTGCCAGCCATATAAGTGCTTGGGTGTCTCTAAGGTAAGTAACTCATTGTGGGTTTGTTTGGTTTTTTGTTTTTTTATTTCAGGTTACCTTATTTATGTACTATTTTAAAAGATGTCTTAATATAAACAACCATACATAATTAAAAAATCAATCAAGGAGAAAATCCTCCAAAAGACCTTTATAGGACAACTCCACCCTCATAAGAACATCTTTTAGACAGAATGGCCTCTTTATAATATGTTGAACTGAGCAATTTAGAAAACTGTACTGAGCCTGGGCATGCTCAGAAGAGGCAGATAGGGGATTAACATTCAGTCATTGGCTGTGATGCCAACTGTCAAATCCATAACTGACAGTTACTAACTGGAAGAACCAGGAGAAATAGGGGAAACTGGACATTGTGCAGGGTTTCAGGTTAGACTAATATATTTCACTTTTCAAGCTATTACCGTTTAGGGTTTTGGGAGGTGATTTACCTCTATGTAAATCTTCATTTTGGGGCTGGACTTGCCCTTTAAAATGTCATTAAAAAAATTCTCTTCATAACACAAAAAAATGCAATTAAATTACAAAGGGAAATGGAAATATAAAGATTTGGGGTTATACTTTAAAGATGTACTATGCTATAACAAAAAGGTGCATTAATATTGGTCTTTAGACCAAAGCAATACAAAAGGATCCCTTTAAAAAGGAAACCTAGATTTGAAGGGTCGGAGAAGGCTATGTTCAGCACTCTTTTAAGTACACTTTTGGAATTATTGTCAGTGATTTTTTTGGATTTAATAATTTTATACAACTGTATCTTTCCTATTCCTTATAGAATTTCCAATGCATTGGAATCATGTTGTAGTGTTAGGTGCCTTAAACGGGTGTCTATTATCTTGTTTTAATGGGGACACAAAGCTACACATTGCTTTAGTTTACTTGTAAAAAATGCAGTAAGCCTCTATAATTTCCTTTGTGTGTTTTTTGTTTTCTGTTCTGCATTTCCCCACTCTTATGTGTAAAATGTAATAAAAGCAAATTATTTTATATTTAGATTGCTATTTTTGTTGCTTATTACCAGATTTAATATTCAATTATCAAATTCAAACCAAAAATCACCACCTGCCAAAGCTGGATTAACTTAAAAAACCAGCAAGCAAATAAGAATTTATTTTTTCCATTAGTGTTTCTAAAAACACATCCAAAATTGAAATGTTGCATGTTGTCCTTAAATACCATTGTCTGCTTCATGCTAACAGTTTGTTTTAAAGGAGAATAAAAGTGAAACTAAAAAATGAGCCTGAATAGATTCAAAACTTTCTAAATAGCAGTTAGCTGTGTCTCTATTCTTTAAAATTAGCAGTATTGTCTGTAATTCTCTTGGTTTCTGGTGTTCCTTGAGTTCTGTTGCCTCCCTCCTTCCCAATAAAAACATTTTAGTTTAACTACTGTCCTATCCCAATCAGGTATGTCAAGAAGAGGTCAGTCAGTTGTTAATTGAGAACTCTGGCAAAAGGGAGGAATAGAGAAATGAGGACACACTTTATATGTACACATGTGTATTTTGTCTGCAGCTAGCAAGGAGAGGCAACACTTAGAATCTGCAGTGACAACAGCAATCTGAGATTTTTTTTGACTACTTTATATTTAAAATGTTACCTTTTTATATTTTATGGATTATGTCAACGTACATAAGAAATTGCAGCACATTTCCGCTGTTCAGCATGCAACAGGCTAAATATTATTAGTCATATTAGTAAAAGTGCATGTCCACCCCCAAAACTATAATTTAACCCACTATTAGCCCCACTGTGTAGTGCATAAAAATCCTTACCTTACATCCCAGCTCCAAATGGTTCTCCTGTAATGTCCCCCCATAGTCCCAAAAACTGGCCCCCAGGAGCCTGGCAGGGAGGGAAATTGTTTCAGCCTCTGAGGCTTCCTCTCTGAGGTTTTTGGCTTGCTCAGAGCAGCCCTCCCCCCCACTCCCCTTCTCTCCCTCCCATTTTCCTCTCCATCCCCATAGTGTAAAAACCCTTTGGCACATAGTAAGTCTCCTTCCACCAGCCCCAACCGCTATGATACATTTTTCAGAAAGTCCCCTGAACTCTACTTCCCTTACTTCTCACCCCCGGCATTCTGTGAAGCTGGCAACCGCGTCTGTGATTGGCTGCCTCTCAGCCAGTCAAGGGCGCAGCTGCCAGTCCAGCCCCCTGCTTGCAGTTTCATCCAAGCAGAGGGCCGAGCAGTACGGCGGAGGAAAGAGGGAAGGTAAGTAGAGTTTGGGGGACTTTCTGAAAAATGTATTATAGCGGTTGGGGCTGGGGGAAGGAGTGATACTATGTGCCAAAAATTTCAAATTCTGTTTTTTAAGGCTTTATACTAAACAGATTTAATATTGCATAAACCTATTTACACAAATATATCTGCCTACTCTCAATACTCATAGAGCTTTTTATAAGCTTGTATGTGCAGAGGAGGCATCAGGTGAACAAGCGATCAATCATTGGCTGTGATGTTAGTTGTCACAACTTTGATTGACTACACAGCCTTCATTGAGGGATGGAATGGCTTACTCTGCCAGAATAGGGACATTAATTATTCTTAAATATCTGGTTAGTAATGCAGGTAATAAATAGTGATAAGTCATAGTTTTGAAAATCTGCAGATACAACAGATTTTTCCAAATTTTCGAAAAGTCATACATTTTCATTTAAATTTTTTTTTTAAAAAGAAACATTGAAAATGTAATTCAAAACTTTAAAAATTTCAATACAAAATTTAATTTGAAACTTTCATTCAAAAATCTAAAAGTTCAAAAAATTCTATCAAAAAATTTAAAATGTCTATCAAATATATGAAAATTCTATTGAGATTTCTAAAAATTCTGATTCAATTGAAATTTCAGAACGTTGATAAGAAACGCAACAGTTTTGTTTATCGTAAGTACAGAATATGTCAGTTGGGGCTGTGGGCAGGTAACTGTCAATTGACCATTTTTTTGTTTTAAGGGTGAACATTAGTGATGGGCCAGTTTGCGGATCCGAACCCAAATCCGCAGCGGATTTACCTCGTTAGCGAACGGTGGATATTGTGGATTTTTCAGTTTTCCGCCTTCCGAACTTTTCCAAACCGCGTTTTCTAAAATTTTCTAAATTACGAGGATTTCTCGTATTTTCAAAAATGCATGAAAAAACGTATTTTCGAAAATTTTCGAAATTACGAGGATTTCTCGTATTTTCGAGGATTTTTTCGTTTTAATGGGTCCGCTCGCAGATTTTAAAATTTTCTAATTTTTTCGGAAATTCGCGGATCCTCGAGCTGACCAGATTTTGCGAAGTTCGGACATCTCTAGTGAACATCCCCTTTCATTCTTAAACTGTATGTCACAATAAACATAGGATTAGATTGTTTAAATAAAGTCAGATTAAATAAATAGAAATTAATGTCACACAATTGCTTAGCAAGCATTTAGAGTATGTGTCCTAACCCTTCTATTTCAGTAGCCTTCACGCAAATCAAAGAACATTTGTGGAAACCATGAAAAGAAAAGTCATCAAAATTATATGATTGGTTGTCAGCTTCTAGGAAGCAAATCTGCAACTTCCTTGTTTTTATCTGTTAAAAACCACAGAGCATGTGAACTGTACTGGGGTTCACCCAGCTAAGGGAAATTAGCCCCTAGTAACCACAGGTTAGTTTCATAAATTACCCAGCAGCTACAGGAAAGGGAGAGGCAAGACACAGCTTGTATAGTTGTGAATGCGCTCTCTATTGCGACAATGTTCAGCTTAGGATTGCATCTGATCCATTAAAGAGTCTAAGTTAACTATAAGGCCAAGAGAAGCCAAACCACGATAGAAAGGAGCACAATGGAGCTAGTACTCCTATCATTCCTTTTGCAGGTATGGCTACTTACCTGCCCTGGCTACTTCCTAAAGCTATAAAAAAAACCAGCTAACTTTCCTTTTACCCCTTGCTATATTGCTGTCCTTCTTGGTCATGGGCCCCTCCCCTTAGTTGAGCTGTGCATTCTGGCTAAGAGAAATATATGTTTTATTGGATGAGTTTATTTGTAACATTATTTTGTTGTTTGTGACTATGTTAACAAATTTGTAGACACACATTTGAGGCCATTGTGCTGTGTTCAAGGTCACCTGAAATTAACAAGGAAAACTACCTGTAATAGGTTTGATACTTTATCATCTGACAAAGATTAATGCTAAAATGTGATTGTTTGTAAGCTGTACTTTCAATTCTGTGGGAAACCCATTATGCAGAATGGAAATATTACTACATCTGCAAGTATTAGCACTTTCAGTCACAGAGAAGTGCAGCTGATTAATCAACTTGATATTATCCAAGCTGATTAAACAATGAGACATCATGGGGTCTGCTGTCTGTCCTGAAGAGTGCTCATCATAACTTGGAATACAAAAAGCCCAGTGTTTCTCTCTAGGGGGTAAACTACCTTTTAATTTTTTTGCTTTCTAAAGATTAATTTTATTGTTGCAAAACCTTTAATAGAAGATCAGTAAACTAATTATTATATGTATTAAAAGAATTTGACCTTTTCTGCCATGGCTATTGAAGTGTTTTTAGATTATTTCTCTTTTTTTTAACTAGCAAACCACAATGAATATTTTAAGCAATACTAAAATATGCAGGGAATAATTTGGTAGGATTTCAGGCATATATATATATTATATCTAACCAAATTTATTAATTTAGTAATTTTTTACATCTTGGAAAGTAATGTTCAATAAAATAAAGGAGTTATTGCATTAAAACAAATTACATCTATGTTTCAGTTGCTGTTATATATTGGATGGTGTGAATAATGCAGATACAGCCTTGAAGCAAAGGATAGATAATCAATACACCAATCTCAATTTCCAACTTGCTGATGCAATGATAGGTGCAAAACTTTGTTGGTGCTATTAATTTGCAGCAACTAATTAAATATAGCTTTTACAAGATTAAAGGGACTCTAAACTGAAAACAATGACTTGCCTTTATCCTTTTCTATATTTTTAGTGCTGTCAGGACCTTGATCCCTTTTGCTCTTAGTGCTCCCTGCCAGTAGATCTCCTCATGTCCTGTTCAGCTCACTCCTAGTTAATATACATATCTCCTCTCTATTAGAGATGGCCGAAACTCACCAGTTTCGTTCCGTTTTCGGATTCCAGGATCTCAGGAAAATTCAGAAAATCCGAAAACGGAATGAATTTTCGATTATTATCGTATGTTTGCGGGAATTTTCAATAGAAAACCTCGAACATTCGTTATTAGAGATGTTCGAAACTTATGTTATGTTTTCGAATTTTCGAAAATTCGAAGATTGGAAAACGGACCCATAGAAGTTTATGGGAGTGAAAAAATGTGAACGTTTCTGTCCATTTTGAGGGACAAATAGTAATAGTAGGTTACTGTAAATGACACAGACACCTGGGGAATAGTCTGGGAAACCCATAAATATAACCAAAATTTATTTTAAAACTATCTTTCCTCATGATCGGGCTGTTTTTGAGCTTCCGCATTCCATTTTCGAGAGTTGGCGAAATCGATCATTACTTTGGGGATTCGATTTTCGATAATCGTCTACTTTCGATTTTCGATAATCATCTAATTTGATTTTCATTAATCGTCTACTTTCGATTTTTGCTAAGATTTGAAAATTCAAAAAATCTGGGTTGCCTGAAATCTGGAAGTTCCGAAAGTTTCGTCGGGACTTCAAAACCCTCAGATTCGATTCGAAACTGGGTTCTACTCAAACCCACATTACATCTCTATTCGTTAACCCTCGAAAATACGATCGGAGACTACTTTTTGTAGGTATTTTTGAGGTTTATTGAGCATTCAAGGCTATTCTCGAACGTTTGATAATTATAGATAATAGGCTCCGAAGTCCCGAAATCCAGACGATTCATCCAGATTCGGATGGATCATTCGGATTTCGGAACCGAAAATGTATCTATGTATCTACCCCCTCCCAAAACTGAGGCACAACTAAAGTGTAGAGCATGTGCAGTTGAGATGATCTGTGCCCCCTACAGCCAATAGCTATCACCCATCATTACTTTGGGGATTCGATTTTCGATAATCGTCTACTTTCGATTTTCGATAATCATCTAATTTGATTTTCATTAATCGTCTACTTTCGATTTTTGCTAAGATTTGAAAATTCAAAAAATGTGTGTGTGTGTGTGTGTGTGTGTGTGTGTGTGTGTGTGTGTGTGTGTGTGTGTGCGTGTGCATGTGTGTAATTGATTTCTTTAGGTACAGTGCTACATTGGGAATTAAGTAACACAGGCAGCAGCTTACTGCAGGATTGGGTGTTATCTGCACAGAAAGAGCACAGAGATACAGATAATGCTTATTCTTTTTCCTGATCTTAATGGTGAATCAATTAGCTATGCAGTGACAGAGAAATAAGCTTTACTTTTATAGAATGGAGAGTTTCTACATGTAGTGTGCCAGGGGGAGGGGCTGGGTGACTGATAGTTATTTACTACCTAGCTGTGCCCCCTTTAAAAAGTAAAATTCCCAGAGCTTAAAAAAAAGGGATAGGAAGGTTAGAGAAGAAAAGAGAAAAAAAAGCAGATTTAAGATTGGTAGTAATTAATCCTAATTACTGTGTTATTAGTTAAAATGATTTGCCCCGGTTTACATGTCTTTTAAGAGACGATGGAATTGTTAAAAAAAAAAAGGCTAGGAAATAAACTAGTTGCGTAGGACGTTAGTCCCATTTAATCAGTCTGTTGTATTATCTGTTGTCTTTCTGTTCTTTTTATTTAAAAGGCAATGAGTTGGGTTTTACTCTGAGACAATAAAAAAACCTTTTCTATTAAGGCCTCATTGCAATTTATTAAATTCCAGCATGAATTTTTATTTCTGTTCTTTCCAGTTCCTCTATGTCTTAAAGTTTCCCATCAGAATGGTCACTTTAAGTTCCTGGATGTTGTGGTTGGGTCTTTAGAAATGTTCTAGCACTGGGAGATCCATCTTCACAGTATTGATATCCCACCTGTGGGAATTCATCCTCTTGCAAAGTCCTATAGTAGGGAATTGTAAACACATGATAAGTAGAGATGGACTCATTTCCAAATCGGATTTTATGGATTTGTACGGGCTTGAACTCTTTGTGTTTTTTCGCATTTCAGATTTTTCGAACTTGCAAAACTTTTTATTAATTTTTTTGAATGAACAGTCAAGGATTTTCAAAATAGGGATTTGATTTTCGGAGTTTATGGAAATGACCGTAACCCTCGATTCCGTATATGGAAGGTTTACATAATTTGCTCTGGCTATTTGTATGTGTCTCCTAGACCATTTCTCGGGTCTCTGAGTCATGTATAAGTTATTATTGCTATTTCCTTTATTTTTAATCAATTTTTTTGCTGCCTATTGACTTTAATGGGTCCTGTTACAAACATGAGTGTCATTTTAACTTCTATAGATATCTGTAATTGCAGCTTTCATTTTCAAATTATCACACTTTATTAGCATGGTCAACCAACATGGCAGCTCCCACCTATGTCAACCAGGGGCATTCAAAGAGTTAATGAAACCACTGACTATTTGCAAGAAGTGGAGTATCTCAATTTGTTATTTGTTTAACCCAGCATGGGGTGTGGTTCAAAGGGGCAAAGTATAAAGTCACTGTAAAATGCACAGACCTCTACAGACATTTGGGCATGATAATAGCAGGAGGCCCAGCTCTAAAACAAAGATAAAGGGACATATTCAATTTCAAAGTCAGTGAATAGTTCATAATAATTCAGGGAAAGGAATTATGTTATATTTCCCAAAATAATGTCAGGTTATTCTAGACTAGTCCTATCTGCCATATATTTTACTGAAGGATAATACAAGGGAAACTTGTGATATCCTTCACAAACTTGTTTTACTTCTTGATCATACAAACTCCGATTGATATCATGTTTTGTATCTTGGTATTGTGTAAAATTAGCAGATCACAAAATTGTTAATATTTTTATGTGAGATGTACGGTACTCGTAGTATAGACTAGAGGGAAAGTAGAGTTTAAAGGTTTCCCTCCAAAAAGCAGGATACACCACTCAAACTACACCCCTAGGGACCAAGCTGCTCCACTTTTCATAAGAAGGCATAAAATAGGGCAATAGCCTCAGCCCAAGCAGTTTGCCATTTTAACATCAAACCAAGGAACATCACAAAACCAATTGGGCGGACCCTATATTGGCTTCCATCTTGGAGCATCATATTGGACATTTGTTTTCAGGGACTTTGCTCATGGACTAACAGATGCCAGAGTATTCTCTTCTTTATTCCATTAACTCTTGCCTGTGTGCTACCTTTAATGTTCGATTATTCACTATAGCATTTTTCTTTAATTTTTTATGCACTCTTTATAGAAGTTTAGGTGTGGATAACCTTTTCTTACAGGGTTGTTATAATTTAGGGGAGTGTATAAGCTCTTAGATATATTTAGCAGGTCATTCTGCTGTCTCGGAATGTGGTGTCAGTCTATAATTAGGTATTAAGATATATATTTAGTGTGTGCTGTACATTTATGTTCACTACCCCTACTTCTGTTTATTAGAGTTTTCAGTTAGTTGGAGTACATTTTCTGATAATCGATAAGTAGATAGACCGAAGGGAGTGGGGGGTTGTAACAGGTTCGATTTCGGCATCTTGAGCTCCACCCCCCTGAGATCTCCATCTTCCTGGTTCTTGAAAGTTAAAGTTTGTTTGTAGCATGCTACCGTGTTACATCAGTTCGCAGGCACTATGACGTCAACACGTGTGCACGTCGCGGCACGTATTGTTACACTGTGCGCATGCTACAAACGGACTTTACCATTCAAGACCCAGGAAGATGGAGATCTCATGGTTGCAGAGCTCAAGATGCCATTTCAGAAGAGGACAAAGCCAGCAACATTCAAAGAGTAAATGTACACTATGGGGGGAATAGAACAAAAATTAGACACCTTTAGTTTTAAAGCCCCAGCTTTCCAATAAGCTAAAAAATGTTTTACAGTGTACTGTATATATGCTTTAAGCAAGATTTAGAACATGCTGCCTAATAAAATTATCCTAATATCTACACTGGCAGTAGGGTTGCGTAGAGCTAAATGTTCTGGGGTTTCTTTCCAGATGGTCAGCAGACTACATTCCAATGCACATTACTACTAAACACAAGTAAAAGGAAGTAAGATGGAAGTCACTTATGTTTCTACAATTTTTCATTTTACTTTTGTGTCCTCTATCTAATCCAAATGCCCCATATTTTGATCCAATTCAATGTATGATTGTGGGTTAGTTTCTGTAGACATTAATAATAAAATTAATAAGGTGATGCAATATGTTAAGCCTTACTGCACACCCACAATCCAAAAAGAGATGATAACTGAATTGCATAAGTGCAGTAAGGTAATGAGTGCTAGTTGCTAGGGTTTTACACCATGATGTAAGGGAAGTTACACAAAATAACTTTACTACTAGACAAGTAAAATAGTGGTACTCAGATTTGTATTTGCCTGTTTTGGGGGAGGTCAACAGCAGTACCGGCCGACATATCTCAAATTAACATTGAGGGGGGCACGCTACACTTAGATGTGCAGTTTGATTTAGTACAGACAGTGTCAAAACTGTTAAAAGACAAATCCATACATATTAATATATTCACAGATTGAGAAAGATATGGAGATAGACAGACAGACAGATAAATGATTGCATTCATGTGTCTCAATTAACTAAAATCTGAGATTGCCTTTCTGTACTTTAATCAAACTTTTCTTTCCCTGCTGACAGCAAAATTCTTTCAAAAATTGTCCTTGCAGGCAGCCAGGTAAGAGGTGTTTTTTACATATTATAATTTTTGATTTATGAGTGACA
This sequence comes from Hymenochirus boettgeri, assembly GCA_019447015.1. Lineage (NCBI taxonomy): Eukaryota > Metazoa > Chordata > Amphibia > Anura > Pipidae > Hymenochirus > Hymenochirus boettgeri. The sequence continues at coordinate 223,412,925 of CM033470.1, read as the reverse complement.
AGTCTTTGCCTGTAAATGCTGTGTTTTCAAACAAAGTTTTCTCAGGATCTACAGCTCAAATTTTAAATCCAAATAAAGTTTTGGAGCACTAGGCTTTTGCCCTATGTAAAGATATTATTTTTGAATATTCAGCTTTTTAAAGGATAGATACCCTTTATGGAAGCAATTAGTAAAAATTCTGTTTAAGGCTACCAGTTCCATTTCTTGGTAAAAAAAATAAAAATGTGATAGGTAAGAGATCCACGAGAAAATTTGCAGAAGACTGGGTGCCTTGTTGCTAGCAAAAGAAGGGTGTCTGCTGACAATCTAAGGAAGGACACAGACCCTTTACTTTAGAGGAGCCTGTCTCTTGTCCCCACTAGTAACTTGGACAATTTTGAATTTGTTAAAGACCTCAATCTTTTTGACAGCAAATTGGCTTTATATAAAATGTTCAAAGACACAGATCAAAAAAGGCCCCCTTTTTTATACCCATGATAAAAAAGGACTCTATTTGAACTAAAATACAAATAAATATTGAATGGACAGGAGGGTGGTGAAAAAGATATGGATAATAGAAACACAGGCTTCATTAACTTAAAACCCAAATCAACTTTTTATCCACCTTTTTCACAATACTTTGTAGCTAAGGTTGAATAGGAAATCTGAAACCTTCATCCATTGGATAAACAGTACAGTAACTTGTCAAAAGGGTAAAGTGTTGCATTACAGACATTTAGAAAAAGGGACGATATATAGTCCCATGTGGTGGCGACAAGTGCCTTTTGGGGCTTAAGGGGTCCCGTAGCTTGAACGAGGAACCCTCCCCCAGCACATATAAGTGCATTTGTTGGGGGTCCTGCAGCTTGAAACCATAACAATAATATTTTATTAAAATATGAATGGTTAAGATTTCAATCTTAGCAATCATATGATCACACATAAACCAATTATATTTTAATAAAATATTAAAATATGATTGGTTAATGTGTGAAGTATTGAAATATTAACCAATCACAATTGGATTTGGTCCTTCATCAAATCTATATAAAAAGGTGCAACCCCCCCGTGGAACTCAGAAGTCATCAGACTGATGACAAAAGAAAGAAGAGTTCAGGATCAAGATTCAGTGGTAACATCAGATACGTTGGTGTGGTGGTGTCACTGGCAGCCACAGTGACATTGCCCAGTATTGGCGACATTGAGTTGTCATTTATAAGTGCCAGAGAGTGGGGTCCTGTTTCCAGTTGTGGGACAGCTTAAGCCACAAAAGGCACTTTTCAGTGTTCCCTGGTGGGGTCCCTGTCTGTGGAAGTGGGCCTTGACCCCTCCCCTGTATGTCACCACCACATCCCCTGCATGAGCGCAATTTTTTTCTTTACACTGCTAAACTATGCTTACCGCAGCAAAATTTTTCTCTAAATAGAAAAATCTACCGCTGTGCATTGCCGTGGCGATACTTTTCACCGCAAAACTACTGACTTTATAAATACGTCAATAATGACAATTATTCCGCGGCGATGTGCAGCAGTAACAAAACGGCAAGGCTAATGGACCTTTATAAATATGCCCTATAGTCATTTTGTTAGTAAGAAGAAGCTGTGGTAGGAAATAGAAAACGTGTTTGTTGTTTGGTGTTCAATATATGGCCACAATAGATAAGATTATTGTGACCAATAGAAAATGTTATAAAATAAAAAGCCAAAATATATGTCAAACTTCTCATTTATTTAGTAAAATGCATGTTCTATGTTATAGAGCCATAGTGAAGACCCGTCAAGAAGAAGTGTTGCAAAACACATGATTGAGTGTCACTCCACAAACCCATATTTTGTAAATTTCCTAAATAGAAAAATGTAAATGGGTATCTTATTGTTAAAATTAGGGTTAAAATTGCTTTTCGACCTAGACACCAAAGGGACTTAATGATGAATTTTGTTGCTTTCTATAAGACAGTATTGGATACTACATTTGTGCTAGATAATATTATATACACTAAAATAAAAAAATTGTACATTAGGAACTCAAGACATAAGTATCTTTGTGTCAAGAATGTTTCAAATATGCTTAGGGGTATAATTAATATTAGTAATTTATAGTTGAATTGTGTGTAAAACAACTGATGAAACGCTGCACAGCAGTATATTAATAAGAAAGTATTGATGCTAACAGTATATGTAAAATACATGACCTTGATAAGGGTCATAAATAGAGGACTAAGAAACCATGCCCTGAAGAAGTCAGGGGAAGTGGCAAAGTGTACATAGGCAGAGGTGCCTAAGTATGGTGAGGATGGTAGGGCCATTATAGTGATTAATTCTATAAATTGAATTTTGCATGACATTTGGCTTCTAGACAGTAACTTTATTTGTACTGTAATTTTGGAAAAATCGGGTGCATTCATGATGCTCTACTGTTTGAAAGTGCTCTTTTTTAGTTGAGACTGAGGGATGTATATGTCCCCTAGTCCTGCTTAGTTCTTCAAAGAGAATCACATTCACAGCAACTGATGTGAAACTGATCCCATAGACAGTGACAGGGGCTTCAAATAGCCTATGCTTAAACCCCTAAGCTTCATACTTTTATATGGTCATAAATCTCTTTGGTGACTTCTAAGGTCCTTATATTTTAAATTAAATAATTAATCATGCAAGTCTAGAGGCAAGGAAAATATGATTTAGGTATATTTTAACATGGGTAAATTTTGTCCATGATAACTCTTGCCTTCCTTAGAAATCCTGTGCTTGGTGCTGAAATAAATTGCAGCAGTATAATTAAATACGCACTGGGGAAACTCTTAATCATATATCAGGTAACAAGTGTGGTTAATGTATTGCCATCTTTAATAAATATGTTATATATTCTAATGTATTGCTAAAGTAAGTCCATATACTGTAACAGGGACCAAGCAACTGCATAAGGACTGGCTCATCCTTTTCACAAATAATTAATACTCAGAGTGGATCAATCCTTGACCCAAATAAAGATATTTGGCAATATTTTGAAATTGTCTGTTTATTCAAATAACTTCTTAAGATGCAATGTACATGTAAGCATTTCTGCATTAAACAATTGTAGTTTTGTACTGATGTTTTGTACTTTGTTACATTCCAAAATGAAAAGATAACAAAACCTCCTGGGGTTAAAGAAGAAAAATGTTGTAATATAAATATTAAATTAAATCCTGCAATCATATTTTAAACAAAACTTGGCCTTGATGCAATTCTTATTTTGCCTTTCTTTCTATTATGATAAATAGTACAGAAAAATGGTGAAGTACTTCCCTTAATAATTCTAAAAATATTCAATATTTTCCCTCGACTAAGCTTAATAAAACATGTATCTATGCCATTATACCAGTGGTTCTCAAACTTTTTCAGACCTAGGCACAATAGATCGTGCACATTTTTATTTCTTAATGTTGGACTCAATTATTTATATTTCATGTACTCTACAGTGTATATTGTTGTTAAATTTGATTACAATCAATGCAGCCCAAAGTTATTCTACATTTTTCCACAAAAAAAACCTGGTAAAAATGTTTTTGGGGCACCCATTTGGTTCTCTAAAGTCACACCAGTGCCACACCTTTTGAAAAACCCTGTCTTATAATTTATCATTATTGCTTTCTATGCTTCAAGCCATCTTCAACATTCTATATCCAAACATTTTGCTTTTGAAAACCAGTCATTATTGATTTGGACACATCATTTTGGGACAATTCACTTTTCCCCGATTCCCCCCTAAACTCCCAAAATAATTTTCCTTTCTCTGTTAGGGGATTCACCTTTTTGTGTCCTTTGGTATAACTAAATACAAAGGTATGTAAACACATTAGTGATAAACTATAGAGAAAGTTTGCAGATGATACCCAGTGAAATTGAGGGGACTCAATTTTATATACTGCAACATTTACAAAAATCAGCATTTAAAAAACGTGACTTTAACACATATATGAGTTGCTGCCCCCTTGTTTTAGATGTCTACTACAGATTAATGAAACCAGTGAGTTTTGTTCCACCAAGGGTTTCAAGGAACTTATTGAATTTCCAAAAATCTAATTTGAACACAATTGACCTGGAATTTTTTGAAAATCTTGATTCAGATTTTCGATATTTGGGTTTTCCTTAAGTTCCAACTTTTGGAATTTTTGAACATTCCATTGGATCTGTGGATCCAACAAAACATATATAGTGCGATCATGAATGTACTTCTGCAATATGGCCCTACATTCTTCAAAGATCTTTTAGAAATTCATTGGCAGAATGACTGTCCCCAAAACAGAACAATTCATATATGTGGCATTGGTTAGAGAATAGATTTCCTTTGTGGATTATTTAATTCTGTTAAAGGCATAACTAAATATTTTCTGTGTACAGCATACACAGTGTATTTTCAGTGCACCATGCAGTGTATAATACTAATTAAATTGAATAGTTAAGCTGTGTTTTTACATTTTTTTTCTGGTGCATAATTATGTGCAATGGTTTTGTGGCAATACCAGTGCTTATTTCTGGGTGGTTAAAAGATTTTAAACTGCGCCCAAAATGTACAGCATTATTTTGTTTCATGTTTTTCACATAAAACAGCCTTTCATTTCTTTCCATGGAAGTTGTTGGCCCAGTTCAGATTTCTTAATTTGTAGCAAAAAACGAATTAGAAAATAACACATCATCGACTATTAAACAATAGGAATTATAAAAGAAAAGTAAATTCAGTAAATAAGTTTGCCAAAATGTGTTACATTGTGGTTAAGATTTGCACTGTAAAGGTAAATATTAGACACAATACCTAATCAATACAAATCAATGGGAACTAAGAGTTTAATAAAGCAATTGCTTAACTTTGCTATCACATGAAAAACAGATACAATCCTAAACCAGCATGTTAACACTGCCAGTTTGTGTCCCAAAGGAGATTAGTTTCCTAATCTTGTTGAATCAGCTACTTACTTAGTAATGCTTAAACTGACATTGATGTAGTAACACCCTGATCTAATTACATGTCAATAAATTACAGTCCAGAGAAGATCACAAGAGGATTAATGAGCTCCTCTGCTAAACCAGTAACACGAAGATGATGTTATTACTGTGAAAATAGCCAATTTACAGTGTTGTTTTTTTAGAATTTGGCACACGTCTGTTATGACTTCCTGTCTTGTATTAAGTGATCAGGGTAGCATAACTCTCCTTGGAAATAAAACACAGAACATATTGAACTGAAATAGTACATTAAAATGTCTTTAAGATTTTCTTTCTACTAATTTTAGCAGAAGAAATTTGTCCTGTAAATGCAGGAATAGATCTAAAAGTAATAATGCAGTGATCTACCCTTAATCAATATAATGTTGACTGTAAATTTGACTATTTTTTCAAAACTAAAAAAAGCCATTCTATAAATTTTGTTTTAAAAAGTGTAAAGAGTTTTTTAAAATGAAGGTTCAAAACAAATTAAGTATTTTTATTTATTCTTGTTTTCTTTGTTATGAGTTTATATTTTTAAGTAGTGTATTAATCTTAACCTGTTATATCAAAGTAATTAAGGCAAAGCTTTGCCAAGTTGACAATTCTCTTTTGTAGTTTTAGACTATAAATGTAGGTAGGTTTGGTACCTTTGCCTTTAAGACCCGAGCACATATGTAATCTACATGCTACAGTGCAAAGTGTCATTGCATGTAATGATGTCTGGCTACAATGAAATCAATGCAGCCTGCATCACACTTAAGGTTCGTTCACACGCTCAATAGGTGCATGACCCATGACCCCCATCGCCGAAGGCTAAACACGACGAATGGATGTTTTGGCCAAAAATCTTCCATGCGTATGTGTTCGGTTGGGGGACGTTCGTCACTCCACGGGGCGGATCGACGATCCACCTCCAACCGAACGCATACACATGGACGATTCTCAGCTGAAATGGCCATTCGTTGTGTGTTTAAGTATGGTTTAATCAGTAATGTAGAATTTGGTGATGTTGTTATCTTTGTGAATTGGTACTGCTGAAGGGGAACAGTATATATTGTAAGTTACTTTAAAAAAAAGAAATAGTTCCCCCCATTTGAAGGAGAACATTTACAGAAGAATGGTTTAGAAATATAGCAGATCACAAGGCAGGCAACAAGGAGCGCATAGAGTAAACATTTACATTTTTATTCATATCATATAAAACCATTCTTATCCAAACATAGGACTTCCAGAATTGTTTTATCTGATATGAATAATGATTGAAAATTATGCACTTGGTTGTCTGCCTTGTGATCTGATACAAACTTTAAATGGGAAATTTGGTCTCCAAACAAGTTAGTGTTAGGCTGGGTACACACGAATGGACTATTTGTCCCGAGTGAGTGCTCAGCCGGGATAAATTTCCATTGGTCGCGGCAATAGTGGCCGCTGCCGAAAGTTCAAAAGTTCGATCGAGTGGTCCCTTAGGGAACCACAGGATCGATCAGGATTTACCGACATGTCCATTCGTCCGGTTGGTTGCGGCTGTCCGCCCCACACCAGCAGATATTTTCAGGCCGACGGACCGAAAGTGCCGTGCTGGTGTGTACCCAGCCTTAAGTAAAGGCATAAGATTCCTTAGTTTGAAGGTCTCCTCGCACACCACTTAATTTATGGAGGTGCTGTACCCTCTGTGCTGTTAATCACTTCCAGCTTTTATTTTCAAAATAGTTTATAATGAGGGATGCACTTACATTCTATTTATGTTTTTATTGTGAAAGATATGTCTTTCACAATTAACACATGAAGAGAAGGTGTGTCCCTCATTATAAACTATTTAAGTAAAGGCATGCTGCACATAACACTTTTCTAAGTACATCATTTGAGACGCTATAAATCTGCAAAGGTTAACCTTTCTTTCTTGCAGTGGCATCACCTTCTGCATTGCTCCTCTTCTAGCGTGTTAACCCATGTGTCTGGGAATGAAAGGAAGTCCTGCATGATTGATTACATACTACACATCATTAGTTCCCATCCGCTTTCTGTTCCACAGTTTGTACAGAAAAACAGAGGCCGTGAACATAATTGCCATAGTCTAGTTTATAAAGATTCAGATATGTAAATTATTGGTTGTTTAGGCTTCTGTATCTTCAGTCAGTGATGTGTAGTCTGCTTTCTAACACATGGGTTGCTTTGATCAAGGGCTTGTTTTGAAGGTAAGACAGCAGCCTTTTACTTAACCCTGCCTTTCTTAAAGACCATGGTTCATCTTTTAAGCTTTGACCCTATCTAATACTACAGTGTAAAACTATAGAACATACATGCCCCTGTAGTAGCCACACATAAATTACCTTTTTGATGAGTTAAGGTCTGTACACACATGCGATTGCAGGGTCCTCCTGACCAGCAAAACATGATGGTGTGCAAATGGATGACTATCAGTTAATGTATGGGTCGTCATCAACAATCTTTATAAGTAATAACAATAGCAGGATCATTTATCCAAAAAGTCATGCTAACTGATATTAAATCGACTTTAATCCGTTTATGGCGCCAGCTGCATGGGTATCCCAAATGACACCCGTGCACATGCATAAATAGCATAAATGACAAAAATGAAATTTTTGCTGCTTTATAAATAACGCTATGGATTTTAACAAAGTGTCTTAGCAATGTGTGACAACAATTATGATGAACAGCAGGAAAGGTAATAAAAAGTTTACATTTTGAAGCTTTGGAACTTGACAGTTTATTGCTATAGAACATAGTTCCAAATATTCAACATTCACGCTTAATAAATATGCACCCTAGTGTATCCAACCCAAATGCTGCCTACAAATGATTAATAGGGTAACAGGTGATTCACCATGCAATTAGGACCTTGACTGGAAAACTGAAACCCAGTCTCTTCTTCTTCCCATGACCACATTAGCTAATGAAGTAAAATTGAACTGTTTTTAAAGATATAATAGTTTAGAAGGAATATTTGGGTATTAGTTAAGATATGATATGAAAGACACAAGACAAGTAATTGATTATGGTGATGTAATGGTAAAACTTGGTAAAATACTTTTGGTTGATCTGTGTTTTTATCAAAAGGAACAAACATTCTGTTTAAAGGGACACTATACTAAAAAAAGACTTTGCCTCATCTTAATCTATAATTGAATACATGTAAGTAGCATTGATTTGTGTGTATTGCTGCATGCCTTCAATCCAGCACACATTTTGTTTAGGAGCAGTATCCCCCCTCCCTCTTTTAGCCACTCCCACTTCCATCCGACCTGACTTTTTTCCCACAAACCAACTGTCAAGCCTGCACACAGCATACAGCATTCCAACTGTCAAAACTCTGTCACCATTCCAGCTACAGTAAAACTACTCACAGAAGAATAGTTTTTGAGAGCAAGGAACTTGATTGACAGCTGAAATATAATAAGTTTTAGAATGGATATCTAAAGAAATAGGGGGCAGATCAACAAAAAAGTGATACAGTGGTTGGGAAGAATTATAGTTTCCAGTTATGGTCAATTAAAAATAACCTATTTTTCAGGATAGATGCTCTTTAAATAGCATTAAATTGCTTATGTTTTATATTTATATATTTCATCTATTTTCAACTCATGGTAGCAAATACCTTTATGTGGTTCAATATTTACAAAAGAATTGCAAAATCAAAAGGAATCCTATGGTTACAGGAGACAACATAATTATAAGGGTCAACTTGATAAGACATATAATCTTCAGAAACCTGCAGATTTGCTTAATAAAATATTTATATCACTCACAGTTGGACACCATAGGAGAGTATAATGTAACCTAGCATCTCAACTGCAACTTTTCCATATTAACTGTATATATTTTAAAACATTTTAATGCAGAAGGTTTTTTAAACTGTGTATCATGTAAACTACAAATACTACAAATACCAAATTATTACTTAAAATTTAAATACAGAAGAAAATGTATTTTTTGTCTTAAAAAATATGGAGTGACAATAATTTAGGGATGTACATTTTTAAACAGCTTCATAGAATATTACGATGGGCACAGTAAATAAAAAGGTGTGCAATCCCGGATCCACCGCGGATTTATCCCGTTCGCGAACGGCAGATTTTTACGGATTTTCCGCCTTTCGAACTTCCGAAACAAAATACATACATATAAAAAACTTCCGAACAAAATACATATTTTCGAAAATTTTCGAAATTACGAGGATTACTCGTATTTTCGAAAATACGTATTTTTGAAAAATTTTGAAATTACGAGGATTTTCTCGTATTTTCGGAAATTCTCGAAAATACGAGAATTTTCGAAATTACGAGGATTTTCTCGTATTTTCGGAAATTCTCGAAAATACGAGAATTTTCGAAATTACGAGGAGTTTCTCGTATTTTCGGAAATTCTCGAAAATACGAAAAATCTCGTAATTTCAAAGGATATTTTTCATTTTAATGGGTCCGCTCGCGGATTTTTCAAAAATTCGCGGATCCTCGAGCGGACCGGATTTTGCGAAGTTTGGACATCTCTACTAACACATGGTACTGTATAGCTGTACGGTCATAATTGTATGATAACTCGCTGTATCGGAAGCATCCTCACAAAATCTTACAAATACAGTTTTGTGGACTATTGATGTTTTGGTGTAAATTTACCTCAGCTAAATGTTTTCTTTTAACATGTTGCCTTACCATAAACACACATTCAAAAAAAACTCTGCACACTGGGTCTAAACAGAATTAAAAAAACTTATATTGCAAATATAAGAACAAATTAAGCCATGATTCTTACAGAACTTGTCTAGAAAAGCAAATTGCTTTCATGGTTATACAGGGCATAATCAAATGTCCTGCAGCTTCTAATAATGGCTGAGTTTATTTGGCACACTTTGATGAAGAAGCAAAGTTAAATTCAGGTAATGTGTGAATTCTACAGTGACTGACAACATTCACCATTCAAGTTTTTGATGGCTGATGTATAGACTAAGAAAAATGTTCCCAGCTGCAGAGGGACATGGTTTGTAAAGTAACATCAGTAATATAACCACAGCTGTCTACTACTATTCTACTACAACATTACTATGACATCATCCTCCACTTCAGCCTAGGTGGTCTAGACTAAGAGAGAAAAGATGGTTGGACTAGCTATTCTAATAAGCAGAACATTATGTATTGAACCTAAACATATACCTGTTGAGCTATAGACTGGAAGATAGAATAACCTTTTTTGATTTTGATAGTCAAAGACTCCAGCTAAATAATTAGTGAAAAAGGAAATAGATGTCCTAAAGTCCATCTACTCGGCAGAAGAACAGGGCACAAGCAAAGGCAGAAAGTAACTAGCCATTTGTCTGGTATCTTCGATAACAGGGCTCACCCAAAAGAAACTTAACATAATTAAAACCATTGCAAAAAAATATCCTATAAAGGTTTCTTCAGCCAGCAGGTTCATGGAACAAACCCAAATTTCAATGAAATTTTTTTTGCATTGAAATATTACAAAATGTTAATGCCAAAAACAAAATTTCAACAGTCACAATTTCAGCAGTTCCACTTCTGAATTTTGGTGACCAGGTTGACTGTGTAATTTCGATGACAAAACCAGAAGTTTCTTCATTAAAACCAAGTTTAATTCTGAACTACATCTCTATACAGTATATCACATTTAGAATATCTGGACTCCTAATCCTAATGCAGAAGATACGCCAAAGTGTAAATTGTTTATCTTCTTTATTAACTTATTAAACCAATGAGAAAAGTACAGTATAATGAAAGTCTTTAAAATAATATAAGGGGAAATAACAAATTGTTTAACAGATACTTCTTCTAAACTTATGGTAATATTCTGTATATAAAGCCAATGTTTTACAGAAAATAAACATATCCCCATCACGGTAAAAGCTTAGTAACCACTTCCAAGCTATTCATAACATCCTTCTCCTGGGTAAGATTTGATTTTTTCCATTTGTTTCCCTGAACACAAGAGAAGATAAGCAGCTGGGTTATGTGAAAATAAATGGTTCCAGAGGGAGTTTTTACTAATGGATTTTCTCTTGACCTCTCTGGCTAAAAGTAAAGCAATACATGCCTTGGGTTTGGAAAAATTATGCAAAAAAAGAACATACATTAAAAAAATAATAAAGAACAAGTGTAGTATCACTAAATAATGTTTGATAAAAAATAAACCTGATTATACATGGTTTACTTTTTCTGCAGATGGAGTTAAAACACACAGACAAACACAGAATTACGATCAGTATGTGGCATAACATAGCTGAATTTTATTTTATGCACAATATATATCTAGCTAGCACTTATGGAAGGTGTTCCTTATACCTTACAGCTGGAATTGGTGCTACAAATCAACATGAGGTTTAGCGAAATGGAGCATGTCACAGCAGGCTAGTGCACTAAATGCAACAATACATAATGGTCAGCCATGTGACCTTTTACTACTGCCTTTTTCCAAATGTTAAGAGAAAGAGTGACAAAAGGGAAGGTGGGGAGCCTGCAAAGAGAATATGGAAGGAATCCCTTATTGTTAATTAACTACCTTGGCAGGATGTAGCTGTTGTACACAGCCTAATCCTCCAGTGCTTTACTTCTTTTTCCATTAGCACCAAGGATCCAAGGATACTATGGTGCACATAACAGACATAAAAAGTCCTTCCTAATCATTTCATAAGGCTAGGTTGCAATATTTTGCCATTGCTTGTTGCTGGATAGACTAGATTGTTCCAGTTCAAGGGTCATTTCAATTATATTATTATTATTTTATAAAGAATTTAAATTTAAAACTTTATTTTGTATTTCCTTATAAAATAATAATATGATATATCTGAAACAAACTTTCAAATGTAATTATAACATGAATATTGCAAAATTGGTGTTATTGCATTAATGTGAAAATTAACTAAGAAATGAAATAAATTTAATTGCAATAAATCGCAACTTACCTGCACCTGGATGTGAGATGCTTTAAACACTTTGCAACCATTGATACATTGCAGAAATGCATTCAGTAAGTTGCAAGTTTTTGAGCAGTTTTAAAGACAATTGAAAACACGTTAAAACTAGTGCATAAACATTTGCAAAATTGATTGCATCGCTTGCGATACTCTAAGTTAAAAAATTGAGACATAGCACACAGACAGTGCAAAACCCTCACTAATCCATTAGTACATTGGTGAGTGAGCTTTGCACTTATACAATATATGGTTGTGCATTAAAAAGTATGAAAGTAGACTAGTATGATAGGTAATCATCAGGCATAAAATCCATGTTGCTGTACATGAATTATTAAGAATGGAATGTTACTAGGGCCAGTTTTGCCATCTGGGCAAATTAGGCAATTGCCATGGGGCTCAACTTTTAAAGGAAACCCACAATCCACAGCCTTTGAATGGACAAGAATTGTGGTGGGTCCTCAACACTTGTATTTTGTCCTGGGGCCCTACAGATTAAACAGCAACTGTGGTCTCCAAACAAGTGAGGGTTAAATGAAAGCCTGCAGTATTATCTTTAAAATGAGCTGACAATCACATTTCTGGCTTCAGCCTGTGAAAATTTGAAAATTTAGGTAAATTTTCAAATTTCCTGCTTCCATTAGGTTGAGTGATATCATCTGACCTTTGCTCTGCCCCTCTTCCCCTGGGAGAAGCATGCTCAGTGTAGACTTAATGCTAGGGAAAACAGGAAGTACCTGGGGAAAAAATTGACAGTTGAGAGGCGGAGCCTATTATTGCAGACAGAGGCTGGTCACATGACTACAAGCTGGTCACATGGCTAAAAACAGGAAGTGTTCAAGCAGGAAGTAAAATTGCTGAACCAGCAAAAACTTTTCACAAATGTGATTTAGGTTTTATTTTGGTGGCACTGGAGACAACAGTTACCCTTTAAACAGTCCTTTTTTAAAATTGTGTCAGAGCATATATTTGCAGGTTATATGAAATGACACAAGGAAATGTATTTTCAGATTTTTTAAAATGCAATATTTAAGTGGAGCAAGTGGGTTATAATTGTTCTGTTAATGTGGAGCTACAACATAGTTCAAAAACATCATCATATGAAACCTAAAACTAGAAATTAAACCTGACTTCAACAGCTTCATTCACATAACTATGCCAGCCCTAAAAAGTTATTGTTTTGAATGAAAGCAGCAATTTTTTTGATAAAGCCAATATTTTTTCCCCAAAAACTCCCCGTTTCACAAAATATAAAATTTTCATTTCTAAAAACCTAATGCTTTGAGAACCAAATATAATATATGTCTAAATTAAATAAGAATTTAAATTATTGTAGTATGTATTGACTATGCAAAATAGGCAATGTTTCTGCTCTTCAACTTGAGCCTTTATCAAGCCAAATATTGCTTTGTTTGCACAGCCTGATTGTTGTAAGCACCTGATCCCACTTTTATGTCAACTTCTTTGTTGTTATATTTTTTACAGGGCATCATATGCAGATCTAAGTTTACTGGTGCCAGATTAAGATGTACATGTCATGGATGTATTGCTACAATGAACTCCTGTGTCTTTCACAATTAGCTCTTTCAAGGGGTTTTACAACCTTTGCATGTTATCACTTTCTAACTTCTGTCCATGCAAGAAGATGAATGGATTTGAGGAAGCTCTTCATCTTTTTCCTGGTCTACAGGCACACCAAAGATTGTAGCCTTCCTAATGAGCTACCCAAGAACTAGATTGTATTCAGATAAACAGTCCAATGATCAATTTCATTTTAGAAAGAGAAATTAAAGTGAAACATGGACAGTTACGATTAAATAGCATAATAAATCATTAATTTTCAGAGCAAATTGCAAATAAAACCTCACATCAAAACCACTGATCTTGTTACAACAAGTCACTAAATAGCACCAAGGATAAGTGTCATCCATTTTCCCTCATTTCATGCTAGATTTGTCTGACAGATGAGTGTACTTAAGTAAATAGCACATACTATTTTAATAAGGCAGGTGCTCTGAATGTACACAGAAGGGCATTTGTATTATTACAATTAACAACAGAGGGTACAAAACACGATGGTGAATTAATTGAAAGCTTCAGTTTAATGCTACTGGTAACCTCCTCTTTAGGACTCTTGGTTGTCTTGACAACTTCAACAACCTAGGAAACATAAGACAATATCAGCTGTTTCTCTTCCCATCATACATACAGAAGATATATAAGCAGAGGATATAAAAAAAGAGTCTTAACACACTTAAGGCAATTTAACATATGTTGTTTGGCAGTATAAAATATTTTCTAAAAACACTAGGTTATTTTACAATAAAGCATGAGAATTTGCACACTGTGTATAATAAAAAAAATAGTCAAGTAACATGAAAGACATTACCGTAATGCTAATTCTAATGGTTTCAAGGATGTTTATCTGAGCTGCAGGAGTCCACATTTAAACAGAAGTGCTATTTCTATGTTAGGGAAGCAGAACATTTAATCACTTTGCTGCACTTCTATATTAAACCATTTACTGTATGTCTGATTTAACCATTATACCATTTAAGCATTATTTCTTCACTAACATCCTGACTTTCCAAAATAAAAGAGAGAAACGTTCCTTTACAATCCTCACATGCCTTCTGTAAACACACAAAGCACTCTACACATTTTATTTTTAATTAACATAAAGGGCTGGAATGGGAATTGGTCACTCTTATCCTTTTTACCAAATCACACCTGCCTTATTTAAACAACATATAAAACAAACCGAAGTTTCTTATATTGACCAGTCACTTGGGGCTTCTTATATACACCAGTCTGTGTGGCATCTTATATTGACCTGTCATTGTGGGCATCCTGTATGTACCAGTCTGTGTGGCATCTTGTATTTACCATTCTCTGTAGGCAACTTGTGTTAACCATTCACTGTGGGCATCTTATATATACCAATATGTGCGGCATCTTATATATACCAGTCACTGTGGGTATCTTGTATTTACCATTTTCTGTGGGCATTTTATATTTACCATTCTCTGTCTGCATCTTAAATATACCAGTCACTGTGGGTATCTTGTATTTACCAGTCACTGTGGGCATATTGTATTTACCAATCACTGTGGCATCTTGCATTTGCCAGTCACTGTGGGCATCTTGTATTGACCAGTCACTGTGTGCACCTTATATTGACCAATCACTGTGGGCATCTTGTATTTACCAACTACTGTGGGCATCTTCCATTTACCAGTCACTGTGGGTATCTTGTATTTACCAGTCACTGTGGGTATCTTGTATTTACCAATCACTGTGGCATCTTGCATTTACCAGTCACTGGGCATCTTTTACTAGTCACTGTGGGCATCTTGTTTTCACCAGTCACTGTGGGCATCTTGTATTTACCAATTACTGTGGGCATCTTGCATTGACCAGTCACAGTGGGCACCTTATACTAATCACTGTGGGCATCTTGTATTGACCAATCACTGTGGGCATCTTATATTGACCAGTGACTGTGGGCATCTTATATACAACAGTCTATATATCAGTCCATGTGACAACTTGCATTAACTACTCTTACCAGTCTGTTTGGTATCTTGTATTTAAAAGTCACTGTGGGCATCTTGTAATTGCCAACCACTGCTTATGTGTTGGTTATAATTAAGGATACACTGTTAATATGTAGACCTTAACTGTCCAATATTGAAATATGTATGATCAGCTGTGGTTTGCACTGGCTAATATAAATTGTCCATGAACAATTGCTTGTAAATTCATATCCCAGTCAACGCCTTTCCAATCAAACTAAAACATGGGGGCAGGCAATAATGGTCTGTGAGTACTGTAATATGGTCACAAGATTAAAATTCTTATAAGAATACAAAAGTACCAATTAGGTTATGCCTGTGGCTATGTACATTTTATAGAACTCTTCTATATTAATGGACCTGCATGTGCCAGACTTCCATTTCTGGTAAATTGTCTCCAGAAGTGCTTCTGAAGCAGTAAGGGCTAGGCCCGTATGCACATGCAATTGCCCGTCCATTCACATTTTGTTTACCCATGCATTCACCATTTTTGATGCGTTAACGCATGCATTTCTATAACGGAAAACTGCAAAATCGCATGTGCAAAACGCACGCGCAAACGAAAAACGCACAAGAATCTTGCACACAATAGTGCGGCCTCAGCCTAAAAGCAAAGATAAAATCTGTTAAGGGTTCATAGAAACACAGATGTGTGAACACAGATTCTAGCATGGACTAGCATATTTATCAGATATTTTGCTATAATGTGTCTGTAAAACATATTGTCAGGCATATGGAATAAATCATACTCTTATTATAATAAAAATACATAAAGATGGAAAGGCATAAAAACAATTTTGGTCTCCAACTTAGGGAAGGGAGTGGGTTTTTTTAGAAATGAATAAAGCTTTGTTTAGTTCTGTGAGTTTTGATCTCTACATCTCAGGTATTAAAGGTACAACAAGTCACCTAGGGGCATATTTCTAAAAGGCTGTTAACTTTCTGCCGCTGGGCTTCCCGACATTTTCACCAAAACCGGAATTACCGCGATTTATAAAAAGGCGAAATCCGTCGGCAGAACGCTAATAACGCAGGGATAAGCTTTCCGCCAAATCGCGGACATTGCATCAATTACCGCTGACTTCTATTTAGAAAGAGGCGGCAACTGTATTCTCTTTGGGCATTTCAATTTGCTAACTTTGGGTTTGCGGAAAAGGCAGAGCTTGTGAGATGGCCGGGGGGAACGAGCGCGTGCGGGGGGGTCTCACGTGGCATACCCTGCCCCCCTCACCCTGGTGACAGCTGCCACCCTTCCCAGCAGCCCCTCTCAGCCCCTTCAGGCGCGAACATCGAATCTGCGAGTAAAGTCTCCATTAAAGCCTATAGGCGAGCATCGAATCTGCGAGTAAAATGTCCATGTTGCCTCGAACATGCCCTTGCATCTCTGCACCATATTGTTTGTATAAGTGTACTATTTAAAAAGGGAATGGAGGTAGTGATACCACGGATCGCTTAAATATCCCAACACATATAAAATCTATTGTACATGGTTACAGGGTCTATATTTACATTAAAAGCATTGGTAAGGAATCATTTGGAATATGCAGTGCAGTTTTAGAATCCTGTGTACAAAAAGGACATCTTGGAAATAACAGGGTTCAGAGATGGGCAACTAAATTAATAAGGGGATAGTGGAAGCTTGAATATAAAGGCAGATTGGATAAGTTACAATTATGTAAACTAGAGAAAAGGTACTTGGGATATGATCACTGTGTAAAAATACATTAATGGACCATAAAAAAAACTATCTAGGGGAATTGTTCACCAATAGAACATGCCAGAGGACAGTGAAGATCCCTTAAGATTGGAAGAAAAGAAGCCTTGAAGTTTCAGAAGGGGTTTTCACTGTGAGAACGGTAAAATTATACAACTTTCTTCCATCGGACATGGTGATGGATGGGTTATTGGATAGTTGCAAAAAAGTGGATACGTTTCTAAAATATTGTATACCAGATATTAATCATTATATCTATTAAATACACATCAGGCTCAATATCTGATATATGGTATTTTCTTACCTCTTGTATTGGTTATTGTACCAATATACATTGGTACAATGGGCTGATATTATCTCATTATAACAATGTGCCCAAATAAGAGGGCTGTTTTGTAAACATTTGCTCTTCTTGGTCACTATGACTATCATTTATATACCCTTAAGGATGATATACTAAAATTGCTGCTTGACTGCTATTTTTTGTTTTTTAACCTGTTTTTAGATTTTGCTATTTATCTTAATATAATAAATGAATTATAATTACCATAGTAATATGTGCACTAGAGGTTTGTGCTTGTGCTAAATAGGTAAGAAGTTTCGCTAATTGGTTACCTTCCTTAAAATACTGAAAGTTTAAGGGGAAAAAATCCTTTTTGCCTTTTCTGCAAGAATAGATTTTCAGGGAGATTCAATAAAAGTTCTTATTGTTAAAAATGGTGTTAATTTTGCCCCAACCAATCCTATCTTATTTAACATTTAAAAGCTAACATCTGATTAGTTGGCGCAAAATTAGCACCATTTTTAAAAATAAGAACTTTTGTTAAATCTCCCTGATTGTCTTTAAATGTTGAGGAATTTACCATATGTTTCTTCTGTAGGGTTCAGTAGGTATTGGTGCTCTATTATGATTAAAGGGCATGTCCACCTTTAATATTAACTTTTGATATATTGGAGGGCGCAGGATGCAGATAATTCATAAGTATGGGTAGGTTGAGGCTAAATCTATTAATTTTCTGTGGGTTAGAAGTTCAGCTGGAGGGGGGTTGTAGAGTTGGGCATCCAGGAAGGGGGGAAATAGGGGGGTAATGCTGATTCGTTTAAACATTTGGAGAGTAGACGCTGAATTGAAATAAGAAACAGAGACAACATTAGTTGTAAAGAGTATAAACACATATCTATATTAACAAAATGTTACATTTACAAGTACATATTACATAGCTATGTAATCGTAATGTCAATGTATTATTATGTACTTTAGGACTGCATGTCCCAAGCCCTAAAGTGAAGTTAATGGCTGTTAGTATTTGGGGGCGGTAGGTGGAGAGAGAATAGGTAAGAGAGGGAGGGTACAAGGTAAGGAGAGAATGGATGTAAGGATATAGTTGTAGCTGTTGTTCATGGAGTTGATTTGTATATTGGAGCTCATGTGTGTAGGGAGAGCATTTATCAGCCGAATCAGATTATCCATCCGGAGGCTCACATGGCTCCAAAGGTGACACTGGGAGGTCAATGCTCCCATAATGCCTCATATCACTGGGGAGATCTCAGAGGAGATGAAGAAGACTGAGAGATATTGGGAAAATGGGAAGAGGAGTTACCATTGATCATTGAGGAACATTGTGAGTGATAGTAACCGTACATTTCTTTTGCATAATAATGTTAAAGTTTTACATTATTGATCAAAAAATGCTGTGTCTTGGATAGGTTACTTTATTTGTGCCATTGTTTGCATTGGAGGGGAGTATGGGAAAAGAAGGATAAGGGGCGTGGAGAAAAATAATAAGTAATAATAGGGGGAAAGGTTTAACCAGATATTAAAGTATTCAAATTACCTGGATGGTATAGTGCTCCTCCCTAATATTAATGTGCTAACATGGATCCTCTTGATCAGAGTGTGCCAAATTGGGTAAACTACACATATACACAAAATTGCCCATCAACTCCTAAGAGCACAGGGGATAGACAGGAAAACAGAACCCACCTAATAAAAGCACAGACAACAATATTAAAGGAATTACTTTCAATACTTTTATTCCCCAGAAACCCCACCTAGCAATAATACACGTATATATTATGTTCACATATGAACTACCCTAGTAGCTATATACACATATAACAGCTATACAACATAAGAAAATGGAGCGGAGGGGCATGCGTACCCATGTTAAAACAGAGTCATCACTTGCACCCCATAACAAACAACAATATTCCTAAGGCTGTAAGCCTAATGATTCCAAATAGATACCATGTGTGCACGGTACCCAGACTGGTATCAGGTCTTAATTAGCATGTGTGTTGCCTCTCAATACGAAAGGACATACCATCAAATCTTTACCCTTCCCACCTCCGTTATACAAAGCCCCCACCACTATGTAGATAAAGAGAGTTCAAGTCACGGTCACCATGCTGATTCAAGTATAATACTCATGACCTCCATGGTCTTGTCCAAAAAGTCCTGGCCAGTTGATAGTACCAGAACACTTAGAGTAAGCTCCTCCACACGCTGCCCCTCCGCTCCACGTGACACTGACGTGTGTTTCGTGCCCTTGCCGGACGTGCCCTTGCTTCAACCCTGATGTTGTCTGTGCTTTTATTAGGTGGGTGTGCCTATTTGCTGGGTTCTGCTTTCCTGTCTATCCCCTGGGTAATTTTGTGTATAGATATTAAAGTATTGCCCACATTCTCTCACTTTCTTGCATGTTGCGTCTGGAAACTCCAGCAAGAGCCAAAACAGCAGTGACCCCACAAATAATCTGATATATTCTATAAATAATTTCTACACTAAGAGGTAAATTTCAGGGGTGAGAGACATGTTTTTAATAAGTGACTTTTATAGGATCTGTGCAGCTGCCTTTGTATTTTACGTTTTGTTCTCCTATTGAAGGAAATCCATCCCCCCAAAACCTTACAAATTATCACCCTCCCAAAACCCCCTTTTTATTATTTTATTACCTCCACCCGACACTCATACACTATGGAATTAGAACTTAAGCAACCGCGATCCTTCGCCACTCTCCTCTCTGCTTCCTGCTGGTAATGAGTGACAAGGGATCCGGTGAGGGGTTGTGGCTTTGTAAGTTCTTTTCCCTCAGTATGGGAGCGTAGGATGAAAATAAGAATAGAACTAAAGTGGTGTTTTGGGGGGGTGATACATTAACTATGTAACATTTTTCTGAGGGTGGACTTTACCTTTAAGAATCTATGATTGTACTTTAACCACCATGGTGGTTATTTATTAAAAAACGAGATCTTTTTTTTCTGCCACTCTATTCCAACAGACAAAAAAAAACTATTCACATTAAAATGTGCTTTAAAATCACATCATTTTTGTGTAATTCAATATTTTGTTTGTCATAAAAGTGTATCATCCCAAAGGAAAAAAAGGATATTCTTTTAAATTCTGGCAAATTTCTCTTCCTAAAACAGGAAATTGTTGTATACACTAAATTTTGAAGTTAATTTATTTACCTTGTTATTAAAAACATTGGGGGAAATGCAATAAATTAAGCCAGTTACTCATTGCAGGATCATGGTTAGGAAAATCAAGGAAAGCAGGCTTGCAATGCTGTAATCCCTTGATACAATGCTTGATACGAGGTAGTGCAAAATTTAAATTAAGGAGAATTACAGTGGGTGCACTGCACATTGTCCAAAATCTAGGAACTAGCACAAGAGAAGAATTTTATTTAAACTAATGCTATTAATATCAGAGGTGATGGATACAGCTATAGGTTGGCAATTACAGATTGTTTTGTTTGTATTATATCCTTTAAATATAAAATAAAAGGATTTTCTTATTAGCAGCTAACACATCCATCCATATAAAATAGGAAATATATCACTTAGTTGAAGAAGAGAATATAAATAGCAGAGATGGATAAGTGCTCTTATCTGTGGATCTGTAGAGTCTAGAAGAATATTAAGTATATATTATATTGATTAAAGTTCAATTCAATCCATTTCCCAGGCACACTTTTTTTGTGAAAGCAAAAAACCTTTTATTCAATGTTTCAACGTCACACAGGACGTCTTCATCAGGACAACAACATGCTGTCCTAATGAAGACGTCCTGTGTGACGTTGAAACGTTGAATAAAATTTTTTTTGCTTTCACAAGAAAAGTGTGCCCAGGAAATGGATTGAATTGAACTTTAATCAGCATTACACATGGTAGATGGGAGCCATGTGACCTGGAGGCAACTGGATAGATTAAATATACTGGATAAGTGCAGCTGTTTTTTCAGTATATTGTATATATTATACAGGCTGCAGTGGATATGGTGTTTTGAACTGAGCTAGGTAGATGTAGATAGTATAGAGTTTGTATTTTAGAAAATATGTTTTTCCCCCCGCTTAGGAAATGAATGTGCAATAGTTATTAATGTATGTCTTCAAATTTCTGTACATAAAATATAAGTCTACAGCCATTTTTGTGATAGCCATCTAATGAACAAAAAAAAATGAGTTTACACAATATATTTCTCTGAACTAGAAATGTACAAACCTGCCAGGATTTTTACTGCCGGTGGGTTTCAACACGGAAAAATCAAAAACTTGACACAAAAACCAATAGCTTCAACCAGGTTTGTGTCAAAACTATGGTACATCAGCTCATTTAGAAGTGCATGTTGTGTCCCAACAATGATTGACGTAACACACTATTGTACACTGCTAAAGGGGGTTAACCATGACATCATCAAGCATTTAAAATATACTTGGAGCTTTGTTTCAGTCTAAATAAATGTGCTGATTTTTATTACCATTAAAGTTTATCTCAAGTATTCTTAGAAATATAGTTAGTAAGTTAGAAGTATATCCTTTAACAATCATCATTGCTTATATATGTTTGTGAACACACTGAATTACTGTATTACAACAAAGAAAATATTTTTAAAAAAAGAATGGGTATGTTGCACAATTCTACATTCAGAAGTGTGCAAAAAAATAGTAGCTTTAAAAAACTTTAAACAATGGTTAACTTATTCAGACTATAAGAACACAATTAGAAATAGGCATTGCAGAGTATAAGGGCTGAGATCTATGTTTATTTATTTCGCATTGCGAAAGAGGGAACCCAAGATTCAGCTTTGATATTTGTAGATGAAGCTAGATTTGGAATGGAATTGAGCTCTTTCTAAGATGGTATGTAACATTTTTTGTTTAAAAAATAATGGTTTTGGAACCTGAACTTGAATAATGAATCTCTACTCTATGGGAAAATTAGCCAAATATACTGAAGGGGACAATAAAATGGGGTTGATTTTTAAATAATTGTGGAGTATTTCATTACAATATAATTACACTCGTTGGCTTCTTTCACAAAAAAGCATCACCAGTTGTTTTATGGTCAAGCCCTACAGAGAAAAGACCATGCATGTCCATCATTTAAATTTGTACTCTATAAATTCAGATTTGACACTCATTTTGACCTAGAAGTTGTACTTTTGTAATAAAGGAGTGTCATGTTTAAATATATATAAGTAGATAATTGCTCAACTGTACAAGAATAAAGTTTGAATTTGACATTTTGCATTCTTTGTCATTGTATGTGCACACTTTACTTTTTTCACAAACACTGTTAGCCCTGGCTTCCTAAGTGGTACAAATTATTCTCTCTTCTCTATCTTGAGAGCATCCTCTCCAGTTCTCAGCAGGCTTAAGGCACAGAGGATACAAGGTCATTCCTACATCTCAATCTCAAACGGGAAAGCATGCTGTGTTAGCTTCCCAGGAGTTAAACCTAGTGCTTCATATATATTTTTCATTTTTGGGGGGGAAATAATTAATTAGGTTTCAATTTTTTTTAAGATTGCTTGTGTGCATATGTGTTTGTATGAGGGCATACTTAATTTCAGTACTTCAGAAAGTATGGCCAGATTATTCTGTTCATATAATTCCTTTGAAGTAATACACAATATATTTGTTAGTTTAAAAATTCCAAATGTAATTATATTCCCCCGCTCAGCAAGGTATTTGAATATCATGCTGTGTTGAACATTTATCTCTACTGATTAATAAATACTGAGCACTTTTATGGTTTTATAAATTCCAATCCTCCCAGGAACACAGTGACAAATAAGATGGGTCATGATTCTGTAAGATAAAGCTGCTGGTCACGTCTTTATATACTTAATTTTGGAATTTTCTAATAACCAAAATATGATTAAATTTATTGTTTCTAAATATAACAGGTAAAAACATTCTCCAGCAATTATTGGCCAAAAGCATCTGCAAGTGCCACTGTTTAAATGAATCTTAAATATTTTTCTGTAGCACAACTATATTTTCTAGTTTTTCATACATTCTAACTGTCAATCATTTCATGTATTTTGTTCCCATTTCATTATACTTTACATAATTATATAGAATTGGGGATAAAATGAAGACTAATGTCCATCTAGTCCAACCATTATAGACCACCCAACAGTTGTTCCAGAGGAAGGGGGGGGGCAATGTGTGCGTGTGGGGGGGGGGATTCCTTCTTGACTAGAAATGGCAATCAGAAGAATCCCTGGCTTAAAAAGAACTAAATGCACTAACACCAATAATTTTCAATATTTTTTAGTTTTAGAAATTTTTCCAGTCCACTTTTAAAGCTATTCAATGAACTTGCAATTACCACATCTGCTGGAAGACCATGTCCACACCCAGTTCTCACTGCAAAGAAACCTTTCCTAACCTGAAGGTTTTTCTTCTAGTCTTAAAGAATGCGTCCTTTGAAATGATTTATTGGTGAACAATGCACTAGAGAGTTTATTGTAAGCCTATTAATAATAGCCCATTAATATATTTGTATAAAGTGATTATGTCCCTGTGCAAATCCAGCTTTTCCAGTATAAACAGCCTTAACTTGTCTAATCGGTCTGCATAATCAGATCCCTCCATTTCCCTTATTAATTTAGTTGCTCTTCTTTAAATTATATCCATTTTCAAGATGGCCCTTTTATATACGGGATACCAACACTGCACGGCATATTCCAAATGAGGCCTTATCAGTGCTTTGTAAAGAGGGAGAATAATATTTACAACCTTGAATCATTACCCCTTTTTTATACAAGACAATATCTTGCAAGCTCTTGCTACTTTTGTCTGGCACTCTTACTAGTACTAATTGTAATATGTGACAAAAAAAGACAATAACCATGAAGGTGCCAAGTTCTTAATTGTAGTAATGTGTGATCAATTACACACCTCTCCCCAAACAAGTAACACATTTGATGTCTTTTATCTCTCAAATGTTATGCTGCTCATCTCCCATTGTTTTAATCCCCTTTTAGAAACCATCTACACTTAATGATGACCTGAAGTTTCCAAAACTGAATGTAATTATAAGCCAGCAGAAATAGGGGATTCTGGACACCATTAATGGTTCTGGGTCCCTCCTCGCTCAATCTCTTCAGCCAATGTAAGGTGCATGCGTATGCATTGATGTCACACCCAAAAGAGGCAACTTAAGGATCAGTTCTGTGCTGGGTAAGTGCTGATCTTCCTTCTACTGTAGGCTTTCTCATTTAGTGCCTTGTTCTTGTGCCTTGTTCTTTCTGCTTGCTCTCTCTTTCTGCCCCTGGGTTCTTGCTGCCTTTCCCATTCTCTACAGCTACTTCTGGATTCCTGTTGCCACACTCCATCTTATACAAGGTGATCCTGGATTCCTGTTGCCACACTCATCTGATGCTGCCACTGGTCTCTTACTACCTCTGTCTGTCTCTGAAGCAAGTGAGGCCAACTTTGCAACTGTGACTCCAACCTCCTGCATGACAGAACAATCAGCACTTACCCAGCATGGAACTGGCCCTTAAGACGCCTCTTCCGGATGAGACATCAGCACACACGCACGCTCATGGGCGATGTCACTACCTACGTGACCCGTATGTCTGCATCTAGGATTGGCTAGGGAGTCCAGATGGCCAGGATGCCTAGAAGCCCCTCCCACTCACCTCATATTGGTTGAGGATGCCAATCAGGAAAGGACCCAAAAATGGTGGCTGTGACAGCAACCCTGTAAGAGGTGTTGGCTTTATTAGTTTGCATGGTAACATTACACCTGATCTACAGTATAAACAGGCGCAGTAAACAAAATGACTACAATATGCCATATTATTGTTCCCAATAAAGTCAAAAGCAGGGTAACTTCTAGACAAATGTGACATTTTGTCCTGGGGAACAATATACAGGTTCACAGGGACAGATATTAACCTTTAATTTATTTTTGTATGTAATTTATATTTTGATTGAACATTTCCTAAAGATGTTTGTTTACCCTAAGAAATTGTGGGCAGAGTATGGTGCAATACATCAAATCCCAAATCCATCTTCTGACAGTGGCACAACTACATTGTGTACCCATTGTGTGTCTCAGTGAGCTTTAACAAGCTTTAACAATATTGCTCTTATCTATCAGTCTGATAATCACAACTTAAATCAGAACTACCCCAGTACTGTGTATTTCTCCTCGTTGACCATTTATCAAACCAAGTACATAGCATATAGACCACACTGGCATAAACAACTATGACTAAATTAACATTACCTATTTCCCCTTCTACTTTATATATTGGTCCATTTTTATAACAGCGTCTACAGCATTTGATGCCCCTCCCATACTCCCCTTAATTTCAGACCCACTATTTCTTTCTCCTTTGGCAATAAAATAAAGGAACACATTCAACACCCACATATGCATAAATGGTAAAGGTTGGTATTTATAAATGATCAATACATACCAATATCCATATATGTTTTTAGTCAATAGAATCATTTGAATGCATACAACACAGAAAGGCTCTTGATAAAAGTTTATGGTCTATTAATTACCAGTACAGCCCACACATGCAGCTTTCTTATTTTTAGCTTCAGGTTGTGCAAGCACAATCATTTGAGTGCAAAACATTATGTATATCCCCAAAGATGCCAATACAAGATTTAGGGGGGAAAAGTAGCATAAAAACCCATTACCAGTGAGAACTACAAAGAATTTGCACTGAAATGTACTTCTCAACAGTAACTCAGCAAAACGTTTAGAAAAAGAACACCTCAAACATGGAAAATATAAATCTAGCCTATTTTTTTAGATTTTGCACTACTGTTTAAATCTTTGAGTCTCACGTAATTCCTTAGGAAATTGAAAACAAAAAGAAGGCATGTTGCGATTTGTTTGGCATCGTAATAGACTGTAAGAAAAAAAAATTGGTAAAGAATTCTTTTTGTTTTGATATTGTTTTTTATTTTTTAAGTGTTCAACTAAAATCAAATAAAAGCAACCAAAGACAAAATGCATCCATTAATATTCAAGGTTTTACAGAAAAAAATATTCATAATTACTTTCCAAACCATACACCACAATTCTGAATTATTTTATTATCCTGCTTTTATTTTATGTGCTTCCCAATTCATTTTATCTTTGAATCACTACCGTTGTGTGATTCATTTTAAGCTCTATTAAGAAACATTAACCCTTTTTACATTCAACCCAGTTAAGGGAAAGAAAGAGAGTTAGGAATGAATAAAAAGAAAATGATTAGAAATATACAAAGTATTATCTATGATCTGGAAATGCACAAGAAATATTTTATAATAGAATTGATCATCTCTACCACATGCAAATTATCGATAACCTCTAATTGTTTCATTCAAAGGACTGCACATTTGAAGACCATTAAGGAATTCATACATACAGCATAATCAAAAGGATTAATTTTTGTGATTATCAAAATGCCTTTTCCATGATAATCAAACTTTTAGTACAGTACGTTAAACACCTGAAAAGTTATGAAGTGACAATCCCTACATACCTTGTATTAGGTCAATTTGTCATTTGAAACAGTGGGACGGTGCCCTCAGGATTTTTTTTTTGTAAAACTAGCCTTTTAAAAAGAATATTTTATTGAAAATAAATAATGCTGACAACTAATTTTCCCCTAATCTTGTCTATAATTCACAAGAAGATAGGACAGCTTATTCCAACCTTCCTGTGTGCAAAAGAATTAGACCTGTGCAGTAATAAATTGACCCACAGGCATCTCTCTCTCAATGTTTTTAACAGTTGATCCATTCTCCATTTTCTGCATGTTTAGGGAAGATTGGAAGAATGTTGAGAGGGATTACTTTCAACCAGAAGGTGTTGAGAAGTAACATAGATTTTGAATTTAGATCTGGAGAATGTCAGAGAATATTTAAAGAATTTTGCAAGAATTTCGGGTATGACTTTAACCGAATAAAGCTAATGCATCATTGTCATAGATCTGGTTTATACACCTTAGCCCCAGCAGTGATTAAACAATAGGAAATGGTTATTTCCTATTATTATCAGCATATTATTATTGATGAGTAGTGATGTGTACTACTTCTCTTCACTCATATGCACACAATCCCATAGCCCCGAACAGCTCTTTAAAGTATTCAACTCCCAGCTCTGTTCACCACGTCCTCCGCCTACTCCCTGTTTATCAGCTGATGAAATAGCCTAATATTTCACAGAAAAAACATCAGAATACCTTGTAAATGCTTTTCCTGTGCACCCTTGCTCCTCCCTAAAACTTCCAACCACTGCACTGCCTAACCTCCCTTCATTGCTCACCCCCTCCATCTATATCCCTACCACTGCACTGTCTAGCCTCCCTTCATTGGCTAATCCATTTACATGCCCCTTAATGAGTTTCACTACTATAACAGAACAGGGACTTTTTTTATCCAGGACACGTCTCACCACCTGCCCCCTCGACCCCATTCCTTATCATCTCATTCCCCATCTCTCCTCTTCCTTCATACCAGCCCTAACCTCTCCCTTTAACTTGTCCCTATCCACTGGTATTTTTCCCTCCTAGTATAAACAAGCCGTGTTATACCCTATATTTAAAAAACTTTCCCTGTACCGGTATGCTACCGGCCTTTCTCTCTTCTCCCATTTGCTTCCAAACTACTGGAAAGACATGTTTATACTGATCTGGCTTCCTTTTTTTTTTTTTTTTTAAACACCTTCCCTTTTCAACCATCAGCTGCCTTAGTGGTTCCCTCTGTGCTATGCCTTCAAGCACCGAAACTTCTAAAATGATGATGAGGTACCAAGTAAGGACTTCATGCAATTCAAATATGTGAAATTGCATGTTTATTAATCACACAACATGTTTCGGATGGCGTGGTATTTTATCACACTTGATAAAGGACCATGTCGTCCTTTCGAAAGACTACGGATAAACTACTGCAACACACTCCTGTGTGGTTCATCAAACAACTTGCACCACTTCAATACATCCTCAACTCTGCGGCCCGGCTCATTCATTTATCTTCTTGCTTCTCTAATGCCTCTCCTCTCTGTCAGTCTCTCCACGGGCTGCCCACCACGCAAAAGATCCAGTTCCACCTACTTACCCTATCCTACAAAGCACTATCCAATACAGCCCCTCCATATATCTCAGAGCCTGGCCTAGACATTACCCCTCTTACTCCAATATGATCCAACCCGCCTTTCCCACTCCACTGTCATCATCCATTTATTAACAGACAATTTCTCACCCCCATTTCCTCTAGACTGTAAGGTCTTTGTAAAAAAAGTGTAAAATTTGGTACCAGAAGCTGGTCATGCAACATCAGTTCCCCTTCCTGTCAAAACCATTCAGTAGTATCTAAAAGGGCAAGCAACACAGACCCTCAATACCTTATAGATAATTCAAACAGCAAAATGTCTTATTTTAAACACTGGTAGATCTTCTTGTACTAGAGAGGTAAACAAGCTGTTGTTTAATTAAAGTTTCAAGCAGACTTTAAACCAACAAACCATCTCAGTGACTACATATAGTTCATAGGAAGGCACACTCCATATAGTATTTAAATAATACTCATTTATTAGTGCTGAAAAAAATTAATGCCAAAATACACACAACGTTTCGGGGGGTCCAACCCCCTTCCTCAGGTGTCATTTTTCATTTTTTTCAGCACTAATAAATGAGTATTATTTAAATACTATATGGAGTGTGCCTTCCTATGAACTATATGTATCTCATTAAACGTACCTGCAGTGGCACAGGTTGTGGATAGAGCACCTCCAATTTTGCCTATCAGAACCATCACATTGGATTGAAATTGGACATCTCAGTGACTACTCTATGAATAAACATCTTGCTTTGCATATTTATTTGTTTGCTTTTCTTTTTTCATTTAATTTCTATATATTCCTCCTATATATAAGAATATTTATATTTTTCCAAAGATTGCATTGAGTTTTTAGGAGCTACTGTCCTGTTAAGGAACCTGCTGCAAGCAGATCTAGTGTTTTTATTAATTATACACTATTTGTTATAGTAAGATTCCCTTTGTTTTATTATATTTGTACATTTGTTTTCTCTCTTTCATTCTTTCCTTTCCTCTAGTAAATGGCTCAGGTCTTTGAAGACTCGCAGATTTGAGGCCTCCGAACCAGCGGGTGGTCTGATAAGGTGGACAATTTGACCTCTGTGTTAAACACCTGGCTTTTAATAATCACCATAACTTGGCTTGTGGGTCAGCTACTATAATGATATCATCCAAAATGGGTTCTGGTGGATTGGAGAATCCCATGGGTCCCAAACACCATACCTCTAGGCCTTAGGGTATTCCAGAAATGCACTTTAAACCATTACAAAAAGATACATAGGGTAGATATGTCATGTTTGATATTGTTAGTTTTATAAATGTATGAGGGTAATTAATATTGGGGTATAAGACGTGTTTTCAAGATATGGGTATTGACAGCATTGTCGGTTTTTGAATGGTCCATTAGAATGGTAGTAATGTGTTGGACATACAGTGAGTCCAACCTACACTTTTGGGTGATTAGCTGAGGAAGCCTGTGTCAGGGGTAGAAAAGAAGCTGCAGAAAGGAGCTCCTGATTTACATCATAGGAAACATCAGGAAACTAGATTATCAGAGTTACCTTTCTGGAGCCAGGAACACTTCTATTCATATATGGACTTATTCTTTTATGGATTTGGACTTTGACACCATTAAGTATTTTCATCTTTTATGCCTTTATTTTACTGTTGCTAATCTTTATTTCCTCTTTGTTTATTGTTTTTGTGAATATTATTGCACTGTTTTTGTTTTTCTTTTATTAAACAATACTTCATAAAATCTTCAGTTGATTTTCTTAGTGATCTAACAGAACTAAGTAAGAATCCTGTCCTCTGAGACACTATGTATTATAGTCTATCAGGGAGATTCAATAAAGGTTCTTATGGTTTAAAATGGTGCTAATTTTGCCCCAACCAGTCAGATCTTATTTAACATTTGAAAGCTAACATCTGATTGGTTGGGGTAAAATTAGCACCATTTTAAATGATAAGAACTTTTATTGAATAACCCTGATTGTATTTAGTATTTGTTATATTGTCTGGAATTATTCCAGCCTGAGTGTGGCAGTGAATAATACAGGTACTTAGTATTATTTCAGATTTATAGACATTAAGGCTGGTTATTGGGTCCCATAGCCATTAGTAAACTACTGGGTGATGGAAGTAGTTTATATATCTTCCAAGTGGTTATAATACCTCAGATTTTCTAATATTGAATCCTCTCTATCAGACTCCTGGTGGCAGGTGTGAGTTAATGACAGACCCATAGAAGTCAATATGAGCTAACAAAATCCAAAAGTTTCAATTAAACTTAAGGCAATTGCAATGGTAAGTTAGTGTAAATGGCTCAGGGATCTGGGAAATGGTCTGGGGAACTCATACAAATAACCAAAACTGGTAAAAGAAAAAAAACTTTCTTCACGCACAAGCAATTTCCATATATTCGATTTAGAAATTCAATAATTCCGTCAGAACCCGGACTTCATCCCTAGTACCCAACTTTAGTTTTATTTGCTTTTATTGGATAACTCTAGACTGAGAAATGGAAAGTAATAATGAAAGCCAATTAACGCTATTAAAACCTCTTCTTTTATCTAAACTTTCTTAATGCTTTTTGCTACTACATTAGAATAATTTTATTGTCCTTATGTAAAGTATAGGGAAAAGCGGAATTCAACTGAGCATTGCTCGATGGAATAAAATACTGGAACTCCATGCAGTTACAGAAAGTGTTATTAAGAATTTTTTGTTAGGTAATATAGACAGAGTTTTAGCATTGCAACTCTTGGGGCATCATCCTGCATGACTTTAAAACATAGTATTCTGCATACATGCAATTGACTTTAGATGTTTGATCTGTTGTGTTTGCACTTTAGAAATATATTGTGATCTAATTTTAACAAGCAAATGAATGTAAAATCAGGAGCAATAACTAATCAGAGCTGTATCCCACATATGAAATTTTGATTCTTATAAACCTGACTGACTGAAACTTTGATTCTTGTCAGACCTGACTGATGTGCATACAAGGGATGGTTCAACATGAGTATTAACATGAGTATTATACTGCTTGAATAGAACAACTATTTTTAGCTTGAATAGCCCAAAATGGAGCCATTTGCAGGAATCGCCAAATATCAGATTTGAGATATTTGTTATTGATTAGATAAATAGATTAGCTCATTTGGCTGCCACCAATGACAGTAAAAATGTAATTATTCATTTGATGAACTCTAAAAACAAAAATTTCTTCAAACATCTTCAATCTGTCATGCCAGTGTTGTGATATTTCCTCTTATGGATTTTTAATGTCAATAGACAGGCAACTGCTTAAAGTTAATCACTATCAACAGACCCGGTGGTGGCTTCTGTGTAACCGTGGTGTAGTGGATATAATGAAAGAACAGATAAGGCTGTAACAAATATCTGTAAATTTAATCAGACACAAATTATGTGCTGATGGTGGGAAAATAATCTTTTCTTAAAGATGTTAAAGAGTCTGATGCATTGTTGTGATCGTGTTGATTGAAAGTATCTTTTCACTGACATTTATGTTTGAAAGCATTCTCAGAACATATTGATTGAATCTATTATATAGGAGGTAAAGTATCTCTAAGATCTTCTTTTAACCTTGAGGAACTAGGCTAGACCTGAGATAATAAATAAGAGCCTGAACTAACATAATTGCTTTCGGAAGAATAAAAAAAAGAACTAGTGAAAAAGTGAAATCATTTAATAAAATTACTATTTTAAAAAACGAAATTTAAAAAAAAGTTTAGATCAGAAAAGAATCATGCATACAAGTGTTAAAGAAAACATGAACAAAAACTTGTTGGAATGATCTTACATTGTATATATCATGGTGCTCCCAAATCTGGCACAATGAACCATGAATAATCCTATCATTTATTAATTACTTTCTGTAGCCTAGTCAAGAAGAATCCTGGAGTGTGAAGCAGCAGATCATGAATGAATGGTTCATTGAAAACAAATCCTTTGCCAAGTAGTTGTAAATTATGGTTGTGATAATTACCCACTTTAACCTTTAAATGCTCTGAAAAACACCAAGATGGATGTTTTATTATGACACCTTTGACCTCCAACACACAGCACAACAATTAGTTTAGTGATGCTGACATAAAGAATCTGGGTTTACACTTTCTTATTCTCATTTTAAGCACTTGGGGTAATAGAATATAATGTTTCCAGGATTCATCACTACATAATGCTTCAAATTTGATTGCTGTCACTGTTAACAAATCAAAACAAGTCCTTTATTCTGTCATCAGATGTAGAAAAAGTTGCAGCACATGCCAAGGACAAAATAAAAGACGCCTAGTAGTTTGGCTCACATTGAAGTCAGAGAGCTGTCTTCCAACTCGGAAAGATCAAAAGATTTATTTATGAACTAATATGCAGAGACATATGATGAACCTAAACTAAAAATCCAATAGGAAATGCAAATTCCATTAAAAATATATTACATTTAAGAATTTTGTGACATCCCCTTATAAATAGTGTGGGTTTTAGGCACTGCACATTATCAACAGTGATAACTAAATGGCATGTGATATATTGCCATATTTTTCTTAATAATCTGCATTATATACAATAAAATATCAATATTTATTATCAGTCTGGACAGACAGCCAAATACAAATATGCATATAAGATGGAAAGATGTATCTATGTTCTCTAAAGCCTATAGAACTCCTTTGCATTTCTAAAATGGTTTCAATAAATTACATTAACCAAAAATATGAAGTTGAAATAATGTTTTTATATTTACAGTAGGGAATAAAGATAATTCTAAATCTTTATCCATTTAAAAAATATAACCATGAGAACTCTCTTCTACTACTGCTGTTTCTACTACCATTAACACCTTTAACATGTATTTTTTCCCTATTTCTATTCCATGTATTTTAATTTCTCTCTTTCTTCCAATTATTCTTCTCCCTTCTTAACTCATTTATTTACTGTACCAACATATCTTTTATCTTTCGTTTCTTGGTTTATTTAACGAAAAAATAAAGTTTAATATTAATATATATTAAATATATAATAATACAATAATGTAATAATATATAATATATATAATAATGTAATATATATAAAATATAATATATATATATATATATATATATATATATATATACATATAATTGGGTAATGGAGCTTGATCAATTATATAAACACAATTAAGAGAAATCCATTTTTAGTTGACAGTTATGCTTACAGACCCTACCCACAAGCATTATCTCTGACTTACCTGTATTTGAGGTTAATTAGCTTCTAGAGAAGAACACAAAATATATTACCCTTATTAGAATGGTTCATTTATCATTTTTACAGTTTGCCTTTAAAAAACAGCGATCCTTTTAGAATTTAAGCTGTTTAGAAGGTTAGAATGTTAGGATTTGTAGTTTTAAAACATCTAGAGGGCTCCTGGGTGCCTGATTCTTTATTAAACTCTGTTATGACATTTATAAATCCCAAAAATAGGTGGAAGAATAGAATAGAAGAAGAATAGAAAGAACAGCAATTTAGACTATGTGAAAATATTGTTGGGAGATGAGATTGTATAAAATAGGGGTACCGAGGGAGCAATCCTAAGACAAACTTACAGTGGAATAATATGGAAGTCCTACTGGCCTTTAATTGGAAGTCTTATGCCTTTAATATAATGCATTGGACGGGAAACCTAAGAGACTAAAGGTCTGTAGTCATCGGAAAGCAAAAGCCTGACAAATGTCTCTCCCCCCCAAAAAAACTAAGGTAAGTAAGGACCTTCTTGGAGTGTAACTAAAACCCCTTTTGTTTTTAATGCCCATTAATAGTATGGTATCAGAGCCTTGGACTGTGTGTTGATCATTTTTGTTTTAACCTGTGTTTGATCTAACCCTTAGTGAACAATACAGTTTCCCATTAATGGGGATTTCCATAGATTCCCCTATCTTGATGCTGTTTATGACAGTGCTAGAAATAGCTAACAACAACAAGCACCTTTAACATGTTCTATATAATCCCAATTTTAGCAAGAGCTCGTGTCTAGCAAGGCATCTAGTAGTAAAGAAGCAAAGGTTGATCTCTAACATCTAACATCATGGTCAATGCTTGATAATCTACCTAAGGGTTAGGATAGTTTTAAAATAAAGCAGCTCTGTTTCCATCATTTCGTGAATCTGCCAGAACATTAGGGCAAGTTTACTCCTCAAATCAAAATTTCTTTTTAGGTAAATACCCCCAAACCCAAAACTATATAACAATAGTTAGGAAGCTAACAGACATATGGCTAACCAGTTATACAACAAAATTATGCTATCCCCTTTTCCCTTGGCTCTTAAGGCAGCAAGGAGGAGCACTCAGTGATTGGCTGGGATGTCACCTATTACATCCAAGATTAGCAGCTGGTAATTGAAAGAACCAGGAAGCAGAGGTAACTGAACATCAGGTAAAATTTCAGGTTAAACTAACATCTCTCATATTTCTAACTGAGAGATGTGTGGCTTTTGGCCTGGTACACATATTCAGATTTATGGCAGGCAATCCACCTGACTTATTATCCAATAGCTGAATAGAGCTTCCTAACAGACTTAATAAAATGGATGCAATAAGAGGTGCAAAAGTATGCTTTTTACTGGGTTACAGCAGTTACAAAACAAATATAACATCTGATATTAGTAACTGCAGATTAATTGTAGGGTCAAACTTTTCAATCCAAATATATCTTACTTCATTGTAAAAAAAAAAAGGCAGATATAGACAAATTGTCAAAATGGGCAGCAACAAATGACTCCTGACCAAATGGCTACATATGTAGGTTAGTAGCCTTAATGGGCATTTGTTGCATAATCATTCCCTGTTCAGGCATTGTGTGCCATATCATAGTTATGTATGGTTCATGAGAAATACATCTTGTCAAACAAACTTGCTTGGTTTTTATAAAGATGTGAGTAAGAATTTAGATCCTGGGATAGCAGTGGTGTTTTATACTTACATTTTGCTATGTCTTGATACTGTTCCACATACATGACTTATGAATAAACTAAGACTAGGTGGCCTTGAAAAACACATTTGTACACAAGAGAGTAGTTGTCAATAGAGCTACATCTATGTGAACTAAAGATCTAAGGGTTCTAGGGTACCACAGAGTTATTTACTGGGGACACTTCTATTTAATCTATTTATAAACGACTTAAAAATGGGGCTAATGACACAAAACCATGTAGAGCTTTGGAAACTCTGAATGATGTGCAATTAGATAGATAGTCAGAATGGGCTGCAAATTGACAGTTGTGATTCATTGTTGAAAAATGTAAGGTGATGTATTTGGGGTTTAACAATCCTTGTGCTGACTGTACTTAAATGGCTCTGTGCTGAGTGCTGAAAGATTTGTGGGTTCTTGTAGATAATAGTCTTAGCTTTAGCAAACAATGCCTTGCAGCAACAGTTAAAGTAGCATGAATTTATCCTGTTCCAAGAGGGGTACAGAAGGACTACAGAAGTCCGAAACTTTAAAGTTTTGTTCCGTTTTCCGATTCATGTCTAGTAAGAATTCATTTGGAATATGTGGCACGGTTTTGTAACCCTGAATATAAAAGGGACATCTTGAAAAAACGGGTGCTGAGAAGGACGAATAAATTAATAAGGGGAATGGAGGGGCTTGAAAATGGAGACAGTTTACACAAATTGGGGGTTTTCACACTTGAGAAACAAGGCTTACATAATAATACGTAATGAACTCTCAGGTTTATTGTTAACCAATAATTCATAGCAGAGGACACGGTACATCTTTTATGGGAATACTAAACAGATTTTGTGAAATTTGTTAAGTACATAAAATCTGTTTCTATTTTTCACAGGGAGGTGAGAACGTTTATTCCCACCTCCCTGTGAATAATATAATGCGCAGGGGACACTGGAATTTACCTTACCGGAGCTCCACTCGCAGCTGCTTCTGAACTGATAGCCGCGCAGTCCCGTGCAAGTGCCCATTTTTGGCACATGCGCAACAATACAAAAGTTAGGCGCGCGGCCTGGGCTCTGTGTGCTGCCCGACTTCAACAACACAGATACAGAGTCCACTTCAGTGACACAACAATAGCGTAATGTAACAGCTACACAACTCAGAGAGCTGCACACACAGAACAACAGCTTCTAAAACAGAGGGAACCAGACATTTCCCTTAAGGCCTGTAACACATTACAATTTGCTCCTGGAAACTTTCAAATATGTTTCTATGTTACTATTGGCGATATGAATCACATTTATATACAAATATAAACCCTGGAAAGACTATGTTACTATTGGTGATATGAATTACATTTATATACAAATATAAACCCTGGAAAGACTATGTTACTATTGGTGATATGAATCACATTTATATACAAATATAAACCCTGGAAAGATTATGTTACTATTGGTGATATGAATCACATTCATATACAAATATAAACCCTGGAAAGACTATGTTACTTTTGGCGATATGAATCACATTTATATACAAATATAAACCATGGAAAGACTATGTTACTATTGGTGATATGAATCACATTTATATACAATTATAAACCCTGGAAAGGCTATGTTACTATTGGTGATATGAATCACATTTGTGGTTATTTGCGGTTATTGTCATGATTAGAAATTTAAAGCAGAGCTTCCTGGAATGTGACCACGCCCCCAGATATTGCTGTCACGGCCACACCTTAAACATCACTGTCACACTCATAACCCATCCATCAAGGCCACGCCCACAAACATCGCAACCATGCCCCCAAATGTTATGAGCACACCACCAGATATTGTGGTTACCCTCCCCTCCCAAAAAAAATTATGGTCTGCCCCCATACATCATGGCCATGCATCCAAACATCACAGGTACATCCCAGAATCACACCCACATCTATAAACATCCTGTCCATGCCCCCCAAACTTTGCAGACACAAGCCCAAACACCACACCCCAAGCTTGACACCCACATTTGCCCCTTATTGGCATTGCCATGCCCTTGCTTTGAAACAGCATGGCAAGGCCCCCAAATATCGCAACCACCAAATGTCAGGTCCAAGCCTCCTGGACACCACAACATCGCAGATATGCCCCATCCACCTACTTGAGACAGTTGGGGGTATGGACTACGTGGGTATTACCTGCATTACCTGGACTTAAGCACCAGACACTCACTGCCAACATGTCGTACACTTCACACAAAGTTACAACTGAAAGAACAAAGACATCATGGCACTTTCAATTCTGACCAGAAACCAACTTTATTGATTGGGATCTAATAGTCAATATAAAATGGTCCTTGACATACTGATAACTAATGTGAAAAAAATAGAGCACGCTTAATAAAAACACACAGACCTCAGACAGTGCAACAGAATGAAGCCCAGCTTTAACAACACAAATAGCCTGTATGTCACATGCTTCAGAGACACTGATGCCCATCAGTCACTCAAGTGCTGTGGTATTCAGTTGCATCAACATGATTTCCCAATTGCAAATTCCATGTAGGAATTTACAGCGGGAGAGAATGGTCCGTAAGCAACGATCGGAACATTATTTAGAAAAAACATTTTGGCGGTTGGGGGTGGTTAGGGGGCACATACCTTGTAACAAAACCTTTTCACGCTAGGTGCAACAGCCAAAGAGGATGGATCCTGATGTAGGGTGGAAGGGCAGTAAAGGGTTCCACAGCCCATGTCACATTCCTTGCTGAGGTTGAGGAATCAGCAAGGACTGGATGGCTCACAGACACCTCCTTCTCTTCACTTTCCTGGACTTTGGAAAAGCACTGCTAGAGAACAATTTGGAGGAGAGATGTAAGGTAAGGATTTTTGTAAACTACTTAGTAGGGCCAGTAATGGGTTAAATTATAGTTTTGGGGGTGGACATGCCCATATTAAGGTTCAAAAAGAGTTTTTACAGTAAAAATTATAGATTTATTATATATAGATATAGATAGATGTGGTAATGGCAGGTTCATTGGAGAGCTCTAGATGAGTTTCTAAAATTAAATCAAATTAAAAGTTACTGGTATTAATATATAAAGTTCTTCGGGAATTCTTCCGATTGTAATTTGAAACGAAGAAGAAATAATTTCCCCCATTAGTGAAGCATCATGGGCAGGGTAAAAAGGCCATACTAAATTGATTTTTCTTTTACTCAACCTCCAATACTTTTATTTACCTAACCCTGACACAGTTTGTGACCCTTATTTTTCATTTTTAATCTATTCTGCTCTGCAGTATAAATGCCCCTTTCTGCAGCCAGTGCGTAGTCCTTTATGCCATACATTAATGAGATAATAAACTTTAAACCAGCTATTTTTACCTTCCAACATAGCTGTAATGTTCCCTACCTGGCCTGTACATTTTACATTTAAAAGATTGGGCCAGGTGTTTCTTCTGATGTCACGCCATCATCAAGGTAACGTTGTAGGAATATGGGAAGGTAAGCTCCTAGTGTATAGGCAGCTTAGCACCATGTTAACATCTGGAAAGCAGTCAAGCCGAGAAGTAAAAAGGGGCAAGATCCCAGAATGGAATAATGTAGGATTGTGTCATTTGCTAATAGCTGAATGTTGAAATACCTTTATTAAGTGGAACTGACAAAAAGGATGTAAAAAAATACATTTTAAATTACAGAGTGTATTAAGAAAGTAAGGTGCATAGTTTGATACATAATGTTGATTGCTATTTGACATGTATGGATCTTTGTGGGAGTTATCATTATATAACAAAGACCATTAAGCTAATAATGCATAATTAAAATGTTGAATCATTAAACTCTGACAGACATTGTAATTTATTAACTTGTTTTAGTTCAATCATTTATATCATATCTGGATAAGAGATTGTGCCACTTAACAACAAAAACTTGTTTCATGGTCTTTGAGGTAAAAAAATTAGAGAGACATTTGCCAATTTTTTAGTGCAATGACTAGAGATGTCCGAACTGTTCAAAATCCGGTCCGCTCGAGGATCCGCGAATTTTCGAAAAAATTCGAAAATTCGAAAATCCACGAGCGGACCCATAAAAATGAAAAAAATCCTCGAAAATACGAGAAATCCTCTTAATTTCGAAAATTTTCGAAAATACGTATTTTCAAAAATACAAGAGATCCTCGTCATTTCGAAAATTTTCGAAAATACGTATTTTCGAAAAATACAAGAAATCCCCGTAATTTTGAAAATTTTCAAAAATAGGTATTTTCACGAATTTTCGAAAATCCGAGAAATCCTCGGAATTTCGAAAATTTTCGAAAATACGAGAAATCCGCGGTTCCGAAAAATCCACCGTTCGTGAACGGGATAAATCCGCGGCGGATCCGGGTTCAGATCCACGAACCGGCCATCCCTAGCAATGACTTAAAGGGCATGTCCATCCATTAAATATAATTTTAGATATAGGTTCAGCACCCCCCCAAACCTACTTTTCGCATTATTCATTTTTCAGAACAATGCCCCTGAAGAGACTTGCATTCAGGAGATCAGGTATTGATTGCCCCTTGATATAAAGTAAAAATATAAATAAGGATTGTTAAGGTTCGTACACACGTGTGATCAAGGGTCCCGACCCGTGACGCACGATGTGTACGAATGGACGTTTCGTGTATGAGCCCTTTATCGCCCGGAACGGCTGGTCGTTTGAAAAACTACACTGGGCGGTCGGGCAACGACCCGCGATCGCACATGTGTACGAACCTTTACACTCCTTCTAATTCCCCTGTTTATAAATAATACAATTACCTTGTTATTAAGCTTTTGATTTTCCTAAAATAAAAAGAAGAGGAATCAGACTTTAATTATTCACTATAAATGTCTACACTAGTAGTTTGAGTTCAAATGCACATAAAATACAATAGACCATTAATTTCACAATTGTCAGGATACAGGGTAAGAAATCCAGAAAATTGCGGGAAATGGGAATTCGGAGGAATTTAAAATTGAGTCAGAAACAATAGATTCGACCATCACTATTTGTTAATTTATTCTCATTATTTTAATAATACAAATCAATGTTTTTTCTATGCCCTTATATGGAGCATAATTTTTTAATTAAAATGTCAAGTTATTATGAGTTAGGTAATAGAGGCCAGATCTCTTTGTAAAAATGGCAACCCTAACCCCTTTTTAGATTTTTACAATTAACAATAATGTTTCATTGTTCATAGAAGATTTGACCTAAAAATCTAAACAGCAATGACAGTTGTTACCCAGTGTAGATTTGTTATAAACAAAAGAACAATTGCAGCTATATCTGGCCTTGGAAAACAAAACACTGAAAAGTCAGTTTTAATTTAATGGACACAAGAAATTGAGAAAGACACCAACTAAATTATAAGTTAAAAGAAAGGATGTGCCCAAGGGAGATAATACTGGAGAAACTGCCGATGACCAGTGACCAGATGATCTTAAATTGGAAATGTACGATATTCAATTATCATAACAATAGTACAGCCATGTGACATAAAGCTTTTAATAAATTAAGATAGTCACTATTTATTTTTGGAACAGATATATCAAGTATGTAGCAATAAATTATGTATTTTTGAAAAAGACACAAAGTGATTTTCCACCTATGTTCCAGCAAGAGTTAAGACTCTAGCTGCAGGTGATGTATATATATAAGTTAACATGAAGTATCCTTTATAGCTGTGTATTGATAGATTTGGTGGAATTCATGCACTCTTGTGTTAATTCTGTATTTCAACTGTCATTATAGGTTTTTAAGTTTTAGTCAGAAATCTGACACATCGACCATTAAAAGCTACAGAGGATGTGCAATTGTTGCAGGTGGATCTAGATAGATTATCAAATTGGGCTGCTTAGTGGCAGATGAGATTCAATGTTGATAAATGTAAGATGATGCACTTTGGACTTAAAAATCCTGTGCTGCTTATATTATAAATGGCTCTGTGTTAAGTGAATCCCTGTTGGAAAGGGATCTTGGGGTTTTGGTGGAAAAATGTTATTCTCCCTCTTAACTAAGCATTGGTAAGGCCTCATATGAAATATGTGGTGTACATTTGGAATCCTGTGTACAAAAATACATCTTGGAAATGAAAAGGGTTCAGAGAAGAGCAACTAAACAGTTAAGGGGAATGAGAGAGGTTGAATATGAAAACAGATTGGATAAGTTACAATTATGTACACTAGAAAAAAGGTACTTGCATGGGGATGTGATTACTGTGTATAAATACATTAACGGGCCATACATTAAACTGTCTGAGGCATTGTTCAGCAATAGAATATGTCAGATGATACACAGACATCCCTTAAGACTTGAAGAAAATAAGTTTAGTGTTCTCGGAAAGGGTTTCTCACTATTAGAATGGTAAAACTATAGATCTGTCTTCCATTGGACATGGTGATGACAGGTTCATTGAATAGTTTTTTAAAAAAGTCTGGATGAGTTTTTAAAAACAAGAAATGTTGAATGTTACTGTTATTAAAAAAAAGTAGAGTTGATCCAGGGATATTTCTGATTCCCCTTTATAATTCTGGTGTTTTTTTTACTTCCTCTGGATCAACAATTAGGCTGGACTGGATGGATGTATGTTCAACCTCAAATACTATACTATTATCTTTTTTTAAAGTTTATGTGTAGAATTGAACATAAGGAAGGAATGTCCAGCCATAAAATAAAAGTTTGTCATTAGGTTTAGCACACCCGCAACCACATTTTCACATTACTTAATATCTCTAAAGATGCTCCTGAAGAGAGTTCCCTGACACAGTCCCTCGCCATTCTGTCGAGCTACTCCTCTCTACTTCCTGGTTGTGGCTGTCCGTCAAAGGCGCAACAGTAACGTCACGCCCAATTAATTACCTGACATTTGCGACCAGCAAGTGCCTCATTGCTGTTGCTTGTGCTCGAAACAACCTCGCAATTCCAGCAGGAGGTGGCACCCAGGCAGCTAAGGGACCAGATCAAGAAAGTCTCTTCAGGGGGAACCTATGGAGGAATTAAGTAATCCAACAATGGGGTTTGAGGGGGTGTTGAACCTAAATATAAAATTGTATTTTATGGCTGTACATGACCTTTAACATTTTATGAAAAAAAGACAATGTGTTGCTTTACCTAACATTGATTATAAATTAATTAGTCTTGGTTCTGTATGCATGGTCAAAATGCACAAGTAATAAAGTAAAAAATAAATTAAAAAAGCCAATTCATCTGTTATAACGCTCAATATTAATTCTTAAACATTTTACAAATTATTTAAAGTCTGGAAATGAATCACATAGCAATGCCCATAAAACAATCCTTTTCATGCAGGACAGTGGTTAATTGTATGTGTTGTGATCAGTTAAATATGTCAGTGGAAATGCCTTCAAAATAAGAAGACATTTAACCAGTTTAAATTAAACACAAACCATATTTACCTTTTGGATATTGCAGAAAATTGCATTACAAAATCCACTTGGCTATAACTGGCTTTTCTAAATTTTTGATCACTAAAATATTAACTTTATATATTTATTTTGGCCACCAATTTTTCTTATTGATATGTCCTCGGTGTCTACTTCCTTCTATGCTGTGCTATAATGGCACATTATAAAAGGTTGAAATTGGGTGAATATTTCCCCTTTTAATTTTAATAGCATTTTAAAATACACCCATAATATTACAGGCTGCACATTAAAAATTATGCTGCAGTGCAAATTTCTTATTCAATGTTTCAAAGAATGTTGAAAACCAAAACAAATTTACAAAAAAAAAACCTCAGTTACTTGGTTGACTTGGTCAACCGTTCACTGCTAATGACCCATCAGCCAGACTGAAATAGCCTTAGACATAGCCTTAGACATAGCCTGTGGTGTAATAATAATAATAAGAAGAAGATACATTCCCCTTGTGGTTGCTCCCCCTGCTCCCCTGGTAGTTATGCCCCTGAACACAGCAAAATTAGCCACAACTGGGATTTATTGCGATTGATGTAAAAATACCTCCGATATTTCAGCCTGACCGAAATACTGTAAATTAAATTTGGTAAATATATGCTTGTGTGTACCTAGCCTTACACCAAATGTTATAATGTTATACAGTATATTTTATATATATATATATATATATATATATATATAAATGTAATAATGTAGAAACACTCCAATGCACTCACAGGTCTTGTTCAGTGAACCTTGTTCAGGGACCTAGGAAGGTACCGAAACGTTGCCTGCACCTGATGATTGAATAAATTTTGTTTCACTAAACAAGACCTGTGAGTGCATTGGAGTGTTTCTACATTATTACATTTATATACCTGATCTTTCCAGTGGCACCCAGGCACCTGAAAGGGTTGGAGGAGTGAGTGCTTGTTACAAACTGTTATATATCTATATATCCTTCCTTTATATAAAATTTTTTCCATTTTGTGGAGATTGCATTGAGTTTTTAGACTGTACTATGTAGGTGGGGTAGGTAAAATAATATTATACATGGTTACAGTGTAATTGTAATGTAAAAGGTATAACATTAATAGTTTATTAATCTGTTCTAGATAAAGATATATAAGTGTGTAACAGTGTGTAAATGGAATAGGAAATAAAAAATAAAAAAGTACTAACATACAGAATCTCCCCACGTTTGAATGGACTGGTCAAAAGGGAGCTATAGACACACCTCTCAAATTTATTAAATTCTGCATGGAAGTTTGCTGTTATTTCCTTATTGTCCTTATTATCCAATAGGTGTGCTTCTGGTAGCTGCTGTAGCACTACATCCCATCCTGACGCAATGCATGCTTTACAGTAACATCCTTTAGCTTTGCATTGTGGGAGAGACTTACTGAGCATGTGCGAGTTAATGGCCAATCAAAAGAAAGTTTGCTTTCCCAGTAAGGTAGATGATATCCAGCTGTATTGCATGTAGGAGAGAGCTTCACATCCAATGCAATGTGTATTGGGAGTGGGTGGGCGTGGCCAAATGACACTGCTTTACTGAAGACTTCCCCTGAGGGAAGTTTCCTACTATGCTGGTAAGTGTCTAATGTTATTAGTTTTTTGCTTTAGTGAACAGTCTCTCTGTTTCTCTCTCTCTCAGTTGTCTCTACCTCTGTCTGTCTCTCTCTCTCTGTCTGTCTCTCTCTTTCTGTCTGTCTCTCTCTCTCTGTCGTCTCTCTCGTCTCTCCTTCTCTGTCTGTCTCTTCTC
Organism: Hymenochirus boettgeri; assembly: GCA_019447015.1. Taxonomy (NCBI): domain Eukaryota; kingdom Metazoa; phylum Chordata; class Amphibia; order Anura; family Pipidae; genus Hymenochirus; species Hymenochirus boettgeri. Next base: position 223,368,256 of record CM033470.1, on the reverse strand, counting down.
TGTCTGTCTCTCTCTGTTGTCTCCTCTCTGTCTGTCTCCTCTCCTGTCCTGTTAGTAGCAGTGCTCACAATGATCCGCTTCCAGGTTAGTACTATTATATAAATTGTCACAATTGTAATAGTGGCCGACTGTATCTAGCAGCCAATAGGAATACCTCATATTAAACAAGCACCAGGTTCTTCCTTACTGCTGCATGGGTGTAAACTACAGCATCTAACAAAGCCCTTCCACATTGGTCATAATCCAGGTAAAAGCCAATAGTGTTCCGTTTAACGGGAGAGAGGCATTGCCTATAGAAATGGTGGGCGATCCCTGCTTTAGCTAGGTATTGAGATACTGCCTGTTCCTGCTTGAGAGCCCTGGGGATTAGCTGGAGGAGGGAGTTAATGTGCGTACAGTATGTGTATACAACTTGACAGCACCTGGTCTGGGGCTCCAAGTGCTGATGGAAGCCCTGCGGAGCCTCCCAACACTCGCGGCAGGGCCTGGGAGCCTGGTTTTCGGCCGCGAACAACCGCAAACAACCCCTGGAGGAAGAGCAGAATACCAGGAAGAGCTCCAAGTGCCGCGGGAAGCCCAGCGGAGCCCCAACACTCGCGGCGGGGCTGGTTTTCAGCCGCAACCAGCCGCAAACTACCCCTGGAAGACGGAACTACCGGGAAAGGCTCCAAGTGCCGCGGGAAGTTATCATTAGGTAAAAACGTATCTTAAACATAATAATACACTACAAAAATAACAGCATTATTACTTAATATAGGTCATTCTTAGATAGGACTACCCTAATATGGAGGGCCTTGTAAGTGGCGGGTAGTTACACTTATTATATATTAATATATTTTAATAAATATATGAACTAACACTTCAGCAAATTAAACTATAAAATTAACACATAAAAAACCTACTGTGCACCAACGGGCACACTTTTGCTAATATATATATATATTATATATATATACACACACATATATATATATATATATATATATCCCCCTTATCCTTATATTATATAATACATTAAAATTCATGGGGAATACATTGGGTTTTTCTGAGGTACTAGTGTGGTGAGGATGGTAAAAAGTGAAGAGATATACATTATTATATATTATATACTGTATATATACATTATTATATACTGTATATATACATTATTATATATTATATACTGTATATATACATTATTTTATATTAAAACTGTATATATACATTATTATATATTATATACTGTATATATACATTATTATATATTATATACTGTATATATACATTATTATATATTATATACTGTATATATACATTATTATATATGATATACAGTATATATACATTATTATATATAATATGTACCCTTCCCCAGGTGATGCCTCACCTGGGGAAGGGGGCACCTAACCACCTAACTTGGACTTGTTCTGATAGGATCCAATAGTTTTCCCTTTAAAGAAGTAATTTGGACTTGTTCTGGGAATAAGTACGCAATCAATTGCTCAGAACTTAAAATTGGATACTTAGTGCCCATATTCCATTAAATGTTTGGCCACAGGTTTAGGGCTTTTCTTGTCTAGAGGACCTGTGTTCATCAAGTCTGTTTTGCCCATGTAAAATAGTTACTATGGGCAGAGGACCACATAGACTACATAAGGTGGTTGTGCATCTGATGTTTGATGCATGTTTGATTTTAATTTCTCAACCAGTGTGTGGATGAGGATATCCTTCCTTTATATAAAATTATTTTCCATTTTGTGGAGATTGCATTGAGTTTTTAGACTGTACTATGTAGGTGGGGGTAGGCTAAAATAATATTATACATAGTAAAAGTGTATATTGTAATATAAAAGGTATAACATTAATTAGTTTATTAATCTGTTCTAAATAAAGATATATAAGTGTGTAACAGTGTGTAACTGGAATATGAAATAAAAAATAAAAAAGTACTAACATACAGAATCTCCCCTCGTTTGAATGGACTGGTCAAAATGGGAGCTATAGACACACCTCTCAAATTTATTAAATTCTGCATGGAAGTTTGCTGCCATTTCCTTATTGTCCTTATTATCCAATAGGTGTGCTTCTTGTAGCTGCTGTAGCACTACATCACATCCTGACGCAATGCATGCTTTACAGTAACATCCTTTAGCTTTGCATTGTGGGAGAGACTTACTGAGCATGTGCGAGTTAATGGCCAATCAAAAGAAAGTTTGCTTTCCAAGTAAGTGTAGATGATATCCAGCTGTATTGCATTGTGGGAGAGAACTTCACATCCTGATGCAATGTGTATTGGGAGTGGGTGGGCGTGGCCAAATGACACTGCTTTACTGAAGACGTCCCCTGAAGGGAAGTTTCCTACTTATGCTGGTAAGTGTCTAAATGTTATTAGTTTTTTGCTTTAGTGAACAGTCTCTCTGTTTCTCTCTCTCTCTCTCTGTTTGTCTCTCCCTCTATCTGTCTCTCCCTCTGTCTGTCTCTCTCTGTCTGTCTGTCTCTCTCTCTGTCTGTCTGTCTCTCCCTCTGTCTGTCTCTGTCTCTCTCTCTGTCTGTCTCTCTCTCTCTCTGTCTGTCTCTCTCTCTCTGTCTCTTTCTCCTGTCCTGTTAGCAGCAGTGCTCACAATGATCAGCTTCCAGGTTAATACTATTATTATAAATTGTCACATTACTGTAATAGTGGCCGACTGTATTCTAGCAGCCAATAGGAATACCCCATATTAAACAAGCACCAGGTTCCTCCTTACTGCCGCATGTGTGTAAACTACAGCATCTAACAAAGCCCTTCCACATTGGTCGGAATCCAGGTAAAAGCCAATAGTGTTCCGTTTAACTGGGAGAGAAGGCATTGCCTATAGAAATGGTGGGCGATCCCTGCTGTTACTAGGTATTGAGATGCTGCCTGTTCCTGCTTGAGAGCCCTGGGGATTAGCTGGAGGAGGGAGTTAATGTGTGTACAGTATTGTATGTATACAACTTGACAGCACCTGGTCTGGGGCTCCAAGTGCCGATGGAAGCCCCGCAGAGCCTCCCAACACTCGCGTCAGGGCCTGGGAGCCTGGTTTTCGGCCGCGAACAACCGCAAACACCCCCTGGAAGTTGGAACTACCAGGAAGAGCTCCAAGTGCCACGGGAAGTCCCACGGAGCCTCCCAACACTCGCGGCGGGGCCTGGTTTTCAGCCACAACCAGCCGCAAACTACCCCTGGTAGACGTAACTACCGGGAAAGGCTCCAAGTGCCGCGGGAAGTTATCATTAGGTAAGAACGTATCTTAAACATAATAATTACACTACAAAAATAACAGCATTATTACTTAATATATGTCATTCTTAGATAGGACTACCCTAATATGGAGGGCCTTGTAAGTGGCGGGTAGATTACACATATATTTTAATAAATATATGTAACTAACACTCCAGCAAATTAAACTATATAAAATTAACACATAAAAAACCTACTGTGCACCAACGTGCACACTTGCTAGTATATCTATATATTGATCTGGTGTTTATATGATTAGCATTTGCAGCATTCATAGGGCCCATGTTTCATCTTAGGTAGTCATACAGGGGCAGCGTTTACGCAAATATCAGTTTTCACTAAAAGGTCCCATAGGTTCCTTCTTCTTTGGAAACCCACTGTAGGTCTTGGTAGTTGGACTTTGGCCAAAATTGGGTATGGGTTCCTCTTCACACTGTATAGGGATCACCATAGCAACCATAAGAGCTGGGGCCTGCAGGCCAATCTGGGCCCTTTAAAAAAAAAAAAAGTTTTAAAATAGGTTTATTGAGTCATAACACCATTACACCATTACCATTACACCATTACCATTACACCATTACCAGTACTGCTGATTTAAACCCTGGAGGTAGTTATTAACTTGTGTTTCTATTACTGAGCTGGTGTCTAGTTTTACAACACAAAACATTATTATTTAAACCCTCTGTAATATATGGGACATTATATGACACTACAACCAAAGATATCTACATATGGGCAAATACATTTGTGTGATTGTGAGTGATATTTATCTGGGTATGTGTACAGACATTGTTATTAGTGGTATCTATATATGTGTAGTGAACTTTACATTTATGTATGTGTGGGGAGGTTATGAGGAGATGTCTCACCCATCCATCCTTTCTGACTAAAAAGCACATCAACCTAATGTTGTATTATAAATGCAGGAGAGCATTCTTAATTAGTTACACTTAGCTAGGGGGAGGAAAAATGCAGTAGAAAAAAAACAAATTCAGCGAATAAATGCAGCTTGGAAAAGTCTGTGCCACACCCAGTTTTCTATGAGATCATGGGCTCATATCTGACATCACATCTCTGCCTAGAACATAGAACTGTTTTATGATTGGCTTAAACTTCCATGTTTTTTAAAGATATGATTGGTGATTGGTGATGAAATCTAATAGACCTTAAAGTTTCTTAACATTGTAATTGGTGAAGACACATAAAGTGGTTTCCACATACAAAAGGGTGGGACTAAGACCTTCCATTTTGGCTATTCTCTTTTAAAACAGGGGTAGCAACTCAGTAAGTACTTTTACAGCTATATATATTTTGTGTTGTAGCCAATATAACGCACTACTATACTTTATATACACTTTTTATTTATGCTCATATACATGCCAATTCTAGTAAATGAAACACATAAATGTACACCTATCCTATAACTAATAATATATAACCCCATCTCATTGTAAGCTCCTAAAAACATAATGCAATCTCTTGAAGCGTATAAATTATCTCATACAGTTGGAAGGATATATATTATTAGGCAGGGTGCAATTCCTATTATTTCACTGATTTCACTGATCTATCACAGATACAAAGGAAGAGAGTGACATGGTGGAGTTATTATCATGGTGGCAAAAAACAGGACAGACATATATGACATGTAATGTATCATTGACAATAACCAGAGAGTGGCATTGGCCATAATTGGGGAAGGATGTGAGCATTCATTAGGGAATTGCAGGAAAAATAGGACAAAGTTAAAGGGGAAGCTATTTGTAGTATAATATACATATTTGTATTTTAAGATATTCTACCTATGTATTCGTCAATTGGCCAGTACTGGGCACAGTCCCAGACTGTAGGAGGAGATGGGTCCACATCAGCACTTTGAGATCCCAGGGATTAAGACCTAACGTTTAGCTCCAACCTGATTGGACAAAATATTGCACAGGGCAAGTAATCAGGCTGAAATATTAACCCCAGTGCATAATTTAAATCAGCAATTACTGGGTTATAATCAGGTAACCAAAATCTTGAATTTTAAATCAGCAAATGAACCATAGAGGTAAATATGATATTAAAGATGTGAGCAGGATCAATACATTCTCTCTATGTGCATTGAGGGCAGCACGGTGGCTCAGTGGTTAGCACTGATGTCTTGCAGCGCTGAGGTCCTGAGTTCAATTCCACCCTTGGACACATCGGAAAGGAGTTTGTATGTTCTCCCCTTGCTTGCGTGGGTTTCCTCCGGGCACTCCGGTTTCCCCCACAATCATAAAGACATACTGATAGGTTGTATGTGTACATAAAGTGATTAGATTGTAAGCTCTTCAGACCAGGGCCTGATGTGAATTGAGTAAATAATTGTAAAGCGCTACGGAATATGTAGCGCTATATAATAAAATACATACATACATTGACAGTCTACGTTACTCTAGGTACAGACATTTGTGATCGTTTTTTTTTTTTTATTTCCTCCTTTCTGCAGCAGCTTTAACAGTTTTACTAAATGCCCTTCGTCTTGTTTTTCTCTTTTCTTGGTTTCCTATTATTGTTACCGAGCTCCCAGCCATCCGCTTGCTGGTGAAATCAATGAGAAGCGCAGGGGTTAAGCTGCTGCCACTTGCTGTTAGAATGTTCATTTCACATCTAATTAGCTCAGTGCAGATTGTTTTTTCGCAGTTCTGGAAACCCACAGCTATCAGATGTAAGATCGCCCTGTGGGAAGCCCTGTCCCTTCACAGGCTGATAGAGTGTGGGGAATGCTGCATTAGCACAGTGCAGCAGTAGAGGGAAGAGGGGAGTGCAATGGGCAAAGGCGAAACTTGAAATTACCAGCTACTCACTAAAACTGTAATGGGCCACCCCTACCTGTTTCATCTACAGCAGTTGCCTGGGGGAAAATTTTTATAAAAATACAGTTAAAAAAGTTTGGACCCCCTGGTCCCCATGTGGTCGCAAAGGTTGCTCCCATAGTAGTTACAGAGGGAGAAGGGAGATCGGCGGGTAATAGTGAGAGGAGAGGTAACATGGCATCACACAGAGGTTAAATGGTCCATTTAGCAAGAATATAAAATACAGAGAATAAACTGTGTGTGGATATTTAGCACTGGATTTGTTGCACATCGGTCCTGTGTATGGATAGGTCATGAAGCCAACATTGGAACAAACAACAAAAGAGATGATCAATGCACATTCCTGGGCCCCATATATCATAATATCTATGCTAGTGCAAACAGTAAAAACATGGGGGGTTTTAGTTACAATTTTATGCATAAAAGTGAAAATCCTTCCAACCACGTCAAGGTAACCCCAGTATGGAAGGTCCTAACAATTTACCTTGGGTCATTTATCTGGGCTGACACTCCCTGATTGGTTGCATTTTCTTGGGAAGGTTGTCTCCCTGACCTTGCATTAGATTAGTATTAAAGGCTATCACTTCCCCCCGCCTACTGGCCAGGCGGGAAGTGATAGCCTTTAATAAATGAACCCAATGTAAAATGTTAGGACCTTCCTTGTTTGTTCTAATGTTTTGTTCAGATCAGTAGCATTTCCACTATTTGTTACAAAGTAACTTTGCCACAGGAGTGCTCCCACAGCCCCCCCTTTTGTGTATATAATGAAGCCAACATTGCACTGCCATTGGCATAACAACCTATCGAACAAACCTACCTTATAAAGAATATATTGAACATTCCTGTGTATTTGCGAATCAGGCAAATTTAGGATCAGATTCCAATTGAAACTACCAACATCCTTTCAATTGCAAACCATGATGTTGCAGATCCTGTCTGTCATCTTTCAAACATCTTTACTATGTGTACCCAGCCCTAAGGGAGAACAGAGTGACGATGTATCAAGTCAATTCAAAAGTCTTAGTAGATAGGCCTGCCATGACTAGGATATTGGGCGATACATTGACTCAAGTAAAATTCCAATTCAGTCCTTGCCAAGACCACCTTGCATAGATGTCACCAGGCATTACAATATTGGCACAAATTACCATTCAGAATTAGGTTTGATAAACTTTTTGACCAGCACCAGGGAATTGATAAATAGGGACAGAAGGCATCAGGGGGTGGGGGGAATATGGATGGAAGTCATGGGCCCTGCAAGTGAATGGTGGAAACCTATTTCTCCCCCATAGGTCCTTCACTATTGTACTAGCATGAAGGAAAGAACCAGAACAAAGTCAGGGTCAATCGGTTTTTTTAGAATGATAGATCTAGAATGAATTACTGAATATATTAAATGTTGACTAGGTATATGGCCAGAATAAGCCAAACCGCTCAATGCTCTGTTAGTTCCCTGCGTTCAAAGCATGTTTGTAAGGGGATGGTAGGTGTCCGGAAATACCGTATATACTCAAATATAAGCCAAGGTTTTTATTTTCTAAAATGAACCTGAAAAGCTAATCTCGGCTTACACTCGAGTCACAGTAGTCAGGGGTGTCACTGGGGTTTTTGCCACCTGAGACAAACGTTTGAATACCGCCCCTATGTACTGCTAGTCGCTATGTTTATTTTCCTTCTGCTCTGCCTGCCACTTTCCTAAAAAAACGTGAGCTCTGCCTGCCGCCTCTCTGACATTAAGCAGGCGTGCCGCCCTGAGCATTTTGCTTATATTGCCTCATTAGAGAGACACCCCTGACAGTGTCGGACTGGCTAGCCGGCAATACTGTTCTGCTCTGCCGCTTCCTCCCAGCCTCTGCGTACTGTCCAATATTACCTGAAGCTTTTGACACACCCTCCAATGCGCAGAGGAGATAGACTGGAACCAATAGCAGCTGGCATTCTGAGCAATGATTAATGGTGGTAGGGGCATGTGATAATGGGGGCTGCAGCTAGGAAATAATGGTGGGGCTGGGGGCCCTAAATGTTTTGTGTAGAGGGGGGAAGGGGTTAGGGGTATGTGGCCATGGGGGCTGCTGGGAGATATTGGTGATGGGCCTCTGTATAGGGTGGGGTTAGTGTATGTGTGCTGCTGGGAGATATTGTTGATGGTCCTAATGAACTTCTGTATAGGGTGGGGTTAGGGGTATGTGGTCATGGAAAGTCAGCTCTGCAGACACTGTTCAGATGATAAAGGGGCCTAATTCTTCCTGAATATTTATTGCCACTTTACTGGGAATTGCACCATCTTTATCACATGCTACAAGGTACTTTGTGATGTCACTGTAGCCTGTTACAGACGTATGATAGTTAGTCGAAAACGGCTAACGAACAGTTAAAGAACAACTGCTTCAGCCGACAGTCGTACGTGTGTGTTGGCTCCAGTCCGCACCATTTTTGATCCGTCCTGCTGATTAATGAACTGTCCAGACATTCACCAGCCGCTCCCAGATGGCCGTAACCTTACATACAGGGCTTTAAAACCCAATTTTTTACTTTACAGAATATCCCCTCAAAAAACACAAAATAAACTTTAAAACTAAACTAAATTGCATTAAAGTAAAGGTAACTCCTGAAGAACTGGATGAAATAACTGTATGTACAGTGACTGGCCACACCCTGACCTCAGTCACATGCTCCCTTGCCTATTCTGTCCTGTAAAAGGATTGGCTAGAAGCTACTAGTAGGTGGGACCAACTGTACCAAGTTCCTGCAGTATCTTAGGACTGAGCATGTGTAAAGAACATAATGGTCAGTGACCACACAGTGCGATACTGGAACACTGGGAAATAAGACACAAACCTCATGTTAGAAAGGTAAATTTCCCAACAATTGAATCAAAATGATTGGTGAGACACCGATTACTGGTTTTATTATAAGGTGCTCTTCCTTCTGAAAGAGTGTTGTTCTGAGGCTTTAGTTGTCTTTTAAACCACACTACTATTCATACTAAAATACCAGTGATATAGGGCCATGTACGATCGCACATTTACGACCAAACGTTTGTTAATTAACGAACGTTCGATCGTAGACTACCGTGCGGTAGTAAACTACCGGCAATGGTATTCTATGGGGATTTCGTTATCATAGATTTACGAATGGTATACTGATCGTAAATTTATGATTGTTAAACCGATCGTTAATCTCCGGTTTAACGATGATAAATTTATGATACCGATTGTTAATCTCCGATCGGTTTAACGATCGTAAATTTACGATACCGATCGTTAATCTCCGAACGGTTTAACGATCGTAAATTTACGATACCGATCGTTAATCTCCGAACGGTTTAACGATTATATAAATACATTTAAAATTTCATGGGGAATACATTGGGTTTTTCTGAGGTACTATGTTGGTGAGGATGGGTAAAAGTAATATACATAAGGACAGTGTTTACGTGTTGTTTGAGCACTAAATAAATTAATAAATAATTATATCAATATTAACAAAATGTAGTAATGACATTATTGAAATGTAAATAAGGCAAAATATATAAATAAATAAAAGTACTTAGTAGCCCCACTCCTGTTTTGTAATGGTATCTTCAAAATGGACTGTTAAGCCACACCCCAGGAAGTTTTACAGGGAGGCAATGGAAGCTTACAAAGGAACATATTTCTCACTTCCCTTTTATTGTTGTAACCAATGGTGTGCTTAATATTAGATTGACAGCAGTGTTAGCAAATCAAAACATTTTCTGAGTGTTAGTAGGAAGTAGGAAGTTAGTAGGAAGTTGCAAGACTAAATATGTCACATCCTTTGTAAAACATGTGATAGTCTTAGTAAAAACATTATTCTCACTTTCACTTAACTCCACCCCTCCCCTCTCAATAGACAAAAAGTAGAGCTGCTGTTTGCTGGACAGGGAAGGATATCTATATGATAGGGGGACTGAAAGGAAAACATCTCCATGCCCATTTCTCTGAGACAATGAAGTGAGTTTGTTAATGGTTTATTACATTATTTAGCAATAGACCCCATAGAAGCCATGAATCCCTTTCCTGAATGAACGAAAATCTTCGAAAATATGAATTTACGAAAATAAGAGAAATCCTCGTATTTTCGAAAATTCCCGAAAATCTCGTAATTTCAAGGATATTTTTCATTTTAGTGGGTCCGCTCGCAGATTTTCGAATTTTCAAATTTTTTCGAAAATTTGCGGATCCTCGAGCGGACTGGATTTTGCGAAGTTCAGACATCTCTAGTCTTGAACTGATACAATGTAATAAGAACAATAATAAAATATGACAGGATAGTCTGGGTTCTTTATAGGACCTCACATTTACCAATAGTGATCCCTCTGTAACAGAATCCCTGGTGACAGCTGTCAATTAATGGGGAGGGTGAGTATTGAAAGACAGATTGATAATTTTAATTATAGAATGATCCAATGGATCTTCTATTGGTCTATTATTGGTTGGAAATTTAAGGATGAAAATTGATTCAAGCTTTGAAAAACAGTTGTATTTCACTGTGGTGTTTCTACTGAACTATAACACTCAAAATATTAATTTAGGGGATGTGAGACTAATAGAACCAAGATTTCATAGGATTTCCTTTATTTTTACCATCTTCCCTCTATTTTTTTTGTACAAATCCCTAAATTTTATAGTAGTGTGTATAAAGATTTGATATAATCTGTATCCACATATAGCTAAATATACACCCACATATTTCCCACTGTGCACCAACGGGCACACTTTTGCTAGTATATATATATATATATATATATATATATATATATATATATATATATTCGTTTTCGAACTTATGAACTTCAGTAAAAGTTTGGAAGTTTGATAGTTCAGAAATGGACCCAATAAAGTCAATGGGGACAAATAGTTCAAAAAGTTTGGATTAAATAATGTAAAAATTATCTGGTAACTTACTATACATGGCTCTGGAACCTGGGAAATGTTCTGGGGAGCATGTACATATCATTAAAACATGTTTAAATGCTAACTTTCCCCACGATCGGGCTATTTTTGTGCTTCTGCGTTAAATTTTCGAGGGATACCGAAATCTAATGCCACATTCGTGGGTTATCGTCTTATTCATGGGTTAGTGAACGCCGCATTTGATTGTTATAGACCGACAAGTTCGAGGGTTATCGACAAATTCGAGGGTTACCAAAATTGAATGCAAGATTCAAGGGTTATCATCTATTTTGAGGGTTACCGAACACCGCATTCGAGGGTTATGGACCACTTAATTCAAGGGATATTGATTCGAACATTCGATAATTATCAAAAATTATCGAAAAGTTTAGATAGTTCAGAATCCGGAATATTTTGGGTTCATTCAAACTATTAAAGTTTGGATTTAAACTCAGGTTTGAGTTTTAGTCCATCTCTAGTATTGAGCTTATTCAATATAAGGTGCAAAACTTTGCCTGTGCGGTTAATTTGCAGCAACCAATTAGATGTTATCAAATGTTTGGTAACTGTAGTAGACCTGTAATAAGGTAACATCTGATTGGTTGTTGCAGATTAGCACCAGAAGCAAATTTTTGCCACTTTTATTAAATAAACTCAATAATGCAGTGTAAATAATAAAATTAAGCCTTAAGACTGCATTTGCTTTAACAGTAAACATATTTAAGTTAATAAAAAAGATAAAACATGTCAATCTTTTCAGTAGACATGAAAAAAAGCTTTTTACTGTAACTAAAAATCACATACCTTTCAAATCTTTCTATACTGTTTGAAGGACAAAACTATTCATTCACCAATTCAGTGTATTCAATGCAAACATCAGGCTTAGCTACTTAGATCATTTACCAGTATTAAAGAAAAATGCAGACACTGTATCTATAAATGGTATGAGTAAAGTTCTGATGTTAACTCCAATTACAATGGGAACACGAATAAACACAATTTGAAACACCCTAATGATTCCATGAAGGTATTTTATCTACAGCCCAGCTTTAAGTCACACCAACCTTTTTGCTCCAATTTATCGCAGGGATTTATGTGGATAGGATGGGATGCGCTGCGGAGCTCTCTTTAGGGATTTAAGGGCATGTCCAGCATAAAAAAACATTTGACAGTCAGGTAAAGCACCCCTCCAAACCCCATTTTCGCATTATGTAGAATTGTCATTGATGCCTCTGAAGGGACTTACCTGAGCCGGCTCCTCGGCGCTTCATCCTGGTCTCAGCTATCATTCAAGGCGCGACGTTGCGTCAGCCACTACCAGGAAGTAAAGCTGCTGTCAGCACAGAGCATCACTGCACCTGTTTTTGCTCGAAACAGGAGAAGTGGTGGCACCCAGGCGCTGAAGGACTGGGTCAGGTAAGTCCCTTTAGAGACATCTCTGCCAATTCTACATAATGGGAAAATGGAGTTTGGGGGGTGCTCTACCTGACTGTAAAAAGTTTTTTTATGCTGGACACACCCTAGCTTAAGTTTAACCCCTAGTTGCGGCAGCTGCACAAGTATACAAATATGCAAGCATACCGCATGCATGCATGTAGACAGAATTGTGATTTACATTACCAATCTTGTAATTACATAAGCATTGTGCCCACAATTACAAGTGATTCTAGCTCCCTTTAAATTTCTTTACATTTGTCCAGGTACAATTAAAATGTGGATGTAGGTTCTGCACCCCTACTGTATTTGTATTATGCCCTGATGATTCCATTCTGTGGGCCACTAACACAATAATTTCAATAAAAGGCCAAATTGGATGTATACAAGAATATAGAATAGCTGTTATTTAACAAATTGAACAAGTTGTTTTTTTCCACCACAGTTCGGCTTGTTGTAGGTCCCAGGGGCAAGTCCAGAATTTCCAAGGGAGACTTCTGGAAACGTTATCATAGGCAGAAGTGAACACAGAGTGCCACCAATATTTTAGCCACACCCTCTTTTAAAGGCTACTCCTATGTAATAAATTATACCTTTATTATATTTACATGTATACATAGGTAGAGTATGTAAGCTCCCTGGTTAGTACCTTAGCTGTCCTAAAGGAGCTAATTGATGTTATAAAAGGCAATAAGCTTTGAGGCTACTTTGTGGTCTCTTCTTTATGCATCTTGTCTCCAATTATTCTAATCTAAGTTTCGTACCGTTTTCAGGAAAAACCTGAAAATCCATAAACAGAACGTACTTTCAAGGATTTGAACTGCATTTTCAAGGGTTACCAAATGTATGAGGTTATTTTCAGTAACCCTCCAAAATAATCTCGAATGTTCGATAACCCTCGAAAATACATTCGGAAACTGCTTCCGAGTTTCCGATCTTTTTCGAGTGTTTTCGAACCTTCAAGGTTATTTTCGAGGGTTACTGAAAATTACCTTGTATATTCAGTAAACCTTGAAAATGCAGTCTGATGTCCTGAAATCCAAACTACCTGCCCAGTTTTGGATGGAACCGAGGGTTCCCTGTCTGATTTGATCCCATCTCTATTCTAATCTTCTTTCAGATGAAGACCGCATGTATTGGTGACCCTAATGTGCCAAGACTGCAGGAAACTATGAACCAGCAGATTTTGGCCACCTGGAACCCCCACCACAAATTGCCCATGGGCCCAACTACTAGAAGTTTTTGCCATTCCAATGAGATTGCAGGGTCAAATCCAAAAACTTTTTTGTTTTAATTTTTTCCCTTTGTGCTTGAAAGAGAATTAGCTGCAAAGATTATTTACTTTTTGTATGAAAAGCAAAGGAATGTACAATTGTAGATTGTTAAATCTGTTCTGTGTCTGAGAGACAGGATCTGCTAAAAACATAGCCTGCTGCACATGTGAACTGACATAGTAATTGAGGTTGAATAAAGACATATGTCCATCTAGTCCAACCTTTACACCCTACTCTTTAATCCTACCTAACAGTTTTGCGACCACTTAGACTTCAACCAAAATAAAGAGGTGGGTTATGGGAGCCGACCCCCTAGTACCACCAGGTTAGTTCATAAATCAACCATAAGCCAAAGCAAAAGGAGAGGCAAGACACAGCTTGTTGTATCTTTGAATCTATTAGCTTTGCTAATAATAAACAGTTATTTGGGCACTTCCTTCAGTTTTACTACGTATAACCCAAGTTTTTTGAAAATGACTGTTAATTGCAGGAGGCTAAACAATATTTTTGAATAGCCAGGAAACTTAACTCCCATGATGAAAATCTTTCTTCCTATTAACAGCCTCAGATAAAGCCCTATACTTACACCTAATAAATCAGTTCTACAGAACAACAATAATTTATTTCTCTTTTACTGGATGATGAGCCATCCAATTGTGGTGTTTCAGTCTGGTAATTAATCCCGTATTTTTCTAGTTGATACCACAATGCTCATTTCAGGACAGAGTTTGAGTGAGGAGGGCCTATCTATATCTGTAAATGAATGATATCATTATTTGGGAATATGAAAGTTTAAGCTCTGTAAAACATACAATCCCACTGAGATCGCAGCAGAAGAACTTGTTCGTGCAGGTGTTTAATGTGATAAGGTGCATTGCCATTTATCTGTGTACTTGCAGACAAATATTAACATAGCCATGAATTAAGCTTTTAATCCCTTTATTATAAATTGAATATCTTTATTTTAACAAACATCAACAATGCACATTATTGTATTTCAGACTATTCATTATGATTCCCCACAGTGTACCATTACATGATACACCATAATACATGTGTTAATATAATGGCAGACATCTGCTTTGCTTTTCCATAGTATATTTTCTTTTTTAAATTGTATGGGTGAGGAGTAGGAAGCAAAAAAGATGGTTTATGGGCTTTCATTTTCTTCCTCTCTTTGATCAAATGCATAATGCTACTTAAAAAATGACTAAAAACATAATGCTAATATTGCAATGCTTGAAGGTACTTTTGATATATTTATATGTGTGTGTAAATGTATATCCCTTATATTATATACATATATTTATATCTCCTCATAGGAGATTGCATTGAGTTTTTAGGAGCTACCAATATGGTGGGGGTATAAGATATTACATATAGGAAAGTTGTATACGTATGTGTGTACTATCTCACTATTACCATTTAAATGACCATTAGAGATGACCGAAACTGCTAAAATCCGTTCCGCCTGTGGATTCGCGGATTTTCGAAAAAATTCGAAAATCCGCGTAAAAAAACATTTAAGTCAATGGGAGAAAAAAATCCGCACAGATTCGCCTAAATATAAGGTAAAACAGCAATGGTAACTTACTGTACATGGCTGTGGGACCTGGGAAATGGTCTGGGGAACATGTACATATACCCAGAACTAAAAAAAAAAAAAACTTTCCTCACGAGTGCACCTTTTTTCGAGCTTCCGCATTCGAGTTTTCAGGAATTTTCGAGTTTTCAAGGAATTTTCGAAAAATGACACAGTAACTTACTGTAAATGGCTCTGGGACCTCAGTAATGGCCTGGGGAACAGACCAATCTGATTGTAACCAATTCTGATTGAAAAAGAATCTTATTGGTTAGTATACCAATCAGATTCTTTCTAAAATAATTTTAATGTATCCAATCAGAATTGCTTACAAATAAAGGTTAAGTTTTAAAACCCTAAAGCTTAAAGCCTGTTATTTGCAGTGTATATGTTTTCAAGGACATGCTGAAAGGCCGCTGACGTGGAGCTCCGCTAACGGAAGGGGTAGGTGACCGCTCCTCCATTTTCTGTATAGGAGCGCTAAAGTCTGGGAACATGAATTTGAACGTTCGATAATTATCGTTCAAGTTTGGATCTAGTCCATCTCTAGTCATGAACTTCCTACTGTGCTTCTTCAGAAATCCCCCCCCTTAACAATCCTGCGCTTGCCCCTGGATTTAGAGCATTTCAATGGGCAAAAGGCACGTACAGCGCTAGAAGTGCACTATAATGGAGGGGCTACATAGCACTGGCTGGCGCATCATTTTGACATCCATATCACTGTCTTGGTCCTCCAGAATTGGTTTGTTAATTAACAAACATTGAGCGTTAATTTACTACCGCGCTTGTACATTATCGATAATGCACTGTATCGCTAAACTGCAATACTGTGTGTTTTTAAATAGGACCAGTAGACCTCTAAAAGGCCTAACAGTAAATTTGTCCAAAAAACTTATAGGGGGGGTTTAGTCCTCAAAAGGACTTTTGGGTCCCAAATTGTGTGAATACAGGAGTGGTTAACAACAAGTGCTAATCCACCACATTAAAATTCACACACAGTAAGCTTCAAAAGCATGGAAAAAAACTCTATAACTCCTACACTGTCAGGTCTCCACTTTAAACTCACTTTAACACACTGACACCTGTCTAGCTGCCTTTTATACCCAGGGGGTTGACACGGGTAAAAACAGCTGCCATTGGTGAATTTGATGAAAATCTTCGAAAATGTTCAAAGGTGGGTTTGGAAAATCCGCGGATTGGCAGATCTCGGAGATCTGCCATGGAAACAGGTTTGGTTCCACAATCCGGTCCATCTCTAGTTAGTATGCCAATCAGAATTGGTTACAATAAGATTAGAATCTAATTGTAACCAATTCTGACAGGAAAAGAATGTGATTGGTTGGTATACCAATCAGATTCTTTCTGAAAATTCTGATTGTAACTAATCAGAATAGGATTCTTTTAGAAACTTCCCCAGACCATTTTCCAGGGCCCTTTACTGTATCATTTTTGCCAAATTTCTAATTTTCTAGAATATTCGAAATTTCTTGAATTTTCGAAATTTCCAGATTTTTCGAAAATTTTCGAATGCAGTTCGGAAAAAATTTGGAAAGCGGAATTCCGGAAAATCCACGAGATCCGCAATTCGCGGATCTCGGAAATCCACCGCGGATCCGCGAACTGGCCATCTCTAATGAGATGGCCATCAGTAAATGTATATAAAGAATAGCACTGGCTTAAGTACATAAATACATAAATACATAAACTTACTTACAGAGCTGAGATCCCTATTTCAACATGGAATGGTCAAAATGGGAGGTTAAACCACACCCCTGTGTCTGCTCCATGTGAAAGAAGTGCAATCCAAAAAATATTTCTGTCTGCTACACAGGACGTGATGTGTATTGTAATGGACATATACACCAAGGCTCCTTATATACCACCTTCAGCTTGCAAGTGGTGTCAGTGAGTAATAAGAGACAAGACATCCCTGCTCTCTATGGCTATGAGGAGAGAAAGTGAAAGTAGATTGTGATGTGTGCTTTGGAGTGATAATGAATGTTACACAAGATCCTGTGTATAAAATACCACCTGTTGGGAGGACAGATTAATGGACAGACAATTTACCTTATTGGATACAAACTCTGAGGCAACAGATAAGTGCACACCAACTTACAAGGGCACACAATATACAGGCCTGGTCAATATTCAAAGTGGTGCACCATAGACAGGGACACCCCTGATTACTGCACATATTATGTGGGAACCTGTTTATGTGCACTGGCTGCTTTGTGCCAGACCACCAGAGTAACCCACTGTGTGCCATGCTACTCATAATCCTTCTATAAAGCAGTGATCTGGTACAAATCGGTGGCAGCGGTGTCGGTAATACCATTTATTCTTCCTGTTTTCTTTGTATATTTGTTCTCTGTATTAAGCTATGGAGGCTGCTACTGATAGTATTGATTAAAATCCTCCTGTCCTTGTACCTGCAGATGAAATTCCCCAATTAGAATCAGTAGCTCTACCAAGCCCAATTACCAAACCTATTTTTAAACTTGATCCATTTGATAGGGTAACCAGGGAGTGGACTGATTGGCTAGAACAATTTGAATTGGCAGCCACTATTAATGGTTAGGATGAAGGTGCTAGCTTGCAAGTCCTTAGCCTTTTGCTTAGTGGTAAAGCCAGGCAGGTATACCAAGGATTTACTGTAATACTGAAATAAAAAGCAGTTATCAGTTATTAAAAATTGCTCTAAAGCAATTTTTTTTCAATTAGATCTGTATAAGAGTATATAAAGGATATATCCATTTCTTTAGGTAAACTGGGAATGAAAAATGTTTGTTACAGCAATGGAAATCAAAGGCCAGAAGTCAGGCTGGGTAAAAATCTAATAAAAAGTATTTAAACACTGTTTTTTGTATTTTTCATTTTATTTTACTCAAGTAAATGTTGTTGAGAAGTTTCATATTTTTACATAAATTATCATATCAAGATACGGGGAGATCCAACACATAAAGCTGCGTTACTTACCTTAGTATTGTATCCCGCGATACAATATTGTATCCCGCGATAGTATTTTATCCCGCGATACAATACCTGTATCCCGCGATACAATACCTGACGTAAACGAGATTACATCAGGTATTGCATCATGGGATCAGGCTAAAATAAGGAGCGTAACTTTAACGCTCCGAACCGTAAGTTTACGTGGGTTTTAGAAGGATTTGGGCCATATTGTATCTCCCCCTAAATCTATTATTATTATTATTTAAAGGAGGAGTTAACCCTAAAAACATTCTCTCCTCTCTTACAGGCCAGAAACTGCTAATTCAATACACTACATCTATCTAGGTAATCCCTAATCAAATATACACACTCAATTCTTACAGTATAGAAACCCCTGCAGTGAGTGGGCCACCATTAGCATGACGAGCTTTCAGCATGCTCAGTGTAAAGGTGCACATACACTTGGCTGATATTACAATCAATCTGACATGCGAGTAGGCATTTTCATTGATTGCCCAAATATTGTATGTTTTCCCGATCTTATTATGCGACATTAATTCATAATATCCATAGTAATTATGATCGGGAAAGTCAATTGGTTAAATGATCGTAGTATTTTCTGAAATTCTGATTAAATGTAAATGTAATGTAACCTCACAATAGACGACATTGGACATTAATCACCAAATTGAATGTTGAATGATATGTATGGTGCATTTAAGTACAATTAACATCTGTGTTGGTCGGTTTAGGGTCGCAATTATGATCGCAATAACCTTTTGTAGTGTATGGCCACCTTAAGTCACACAGGAATGCAAAGGAAATGGTCTAATTAGCTACTTTGCATTGTTTTTGTAGTGAATGACTATTGAATTCAAACAGTCAGGAATCACATAGACAGGGGTGGGTCTCTCATTTAATGTTATCATTATAAGTCAGGGTTCCTAGATCAGACCACAGAAAAAGAAACAAGTAGTATTGCTCTCCTCTGAAATCTTTATCTCATTTTAATCTTACTTGATCCCTGTGGATCCCTCTGGATGTTTGACAACTAAAACTCCCAGAATTCCCTGGTTGAATGCTGGGAGCTGTAGTTTTCAAACATCTGGAGGGTCGTATGTGTGAGAATCCTGATTCTTAGCATTATCCTGCTTCTCTCTTGTTCTTTGTTACAACTGATTCTGATGGAATCTATCTGCAATTTGCTGGTATTCAGTATTCCAGACCCAGCCCAGTCTCCCTTACCTCTGAATGGTGAGCAGTCATTCTGCAGCCCCAACATATGATGATGATTATCAGCCCCTATTCACACTGTGCAAGTTTCAAAAGAAATAGACAATCTTGGTGTCCAAAGGAAGGAATATATGGAGAGATATTAGAAAAATATCATCAAGATCCAACAATGCATTCAATTGCAAAAAAAAATCATGATTATAGATCTTGCAATTACCAGCAAGTTAAATAACATCTATTACTAAGGTTTATTTAAGTCTATTTTACCTCCTTTAAATATTCTATATAAAGCTTTTCTACACACACGTGTCTTTAAAGTAAACCAAAAAGTGTTTTTGTTAGCAAAGAAAAAAAAAGGTCAGCATATATTTTCATTCACACAATAATGCATTCTTATTCACATTAATTACGTGGTATATGAGTATTATTTAGGGACATACTAGAGTTGTGACCTGAAACTGGTCAAAACAGTTTCCGACATCAACATCTGTAGTTTCTACTGACAACATTTCTGCCATTGAAACCAAGCGTAATGTGTAAATCACTACAGGGGGTACCAATGATTTAATTACTTGCTTCCATATATATTGCCAAACTAAATTTAAATTATTATTTTTCCCTTACCATCACAGACAAGTCTTACTTACTTAGGAAATGTATTATTAAATCCCAATCAATGACATTTACCGTGAATTGCCTTTAAATACATCCATGTACTACATAGCTGGCAAAAAACCTTATTAGGGTGATGTACAGAGAGTTGCAAAACTATAAACACTTCTTAAAGCCATGCTAATCAATATAATAAGTGTTAAGAAGAGCACTTAAAGTGGCAATTTTGCATGACTGTATTAACTCTGGCGCATAACTGTTGTTAAAGCAATGCTGGATCTTAATGGCAAAAAGGTACAGATTTGATAGGAGTAAAATTAAAGGAGAATGGAGGACTGAATATATGATACAAAGTGAAAATAAGACAACTGTTTAGCACTGTATAATGTTGTTTTATAATTCATGGATTGCAAAAGGAATGCAAAGAACTGTCCTTTAATAAATAATGGCATCTATCTTGTGACATTGGTAACAATGATTATCCTCTTGCTAATTTTGAGTTGGGGGGGGTTGTTTTGTGAAAAGTGAAAGTTGGTTGAACTATAGAAATTATACTCTAACAGATGCTTTGTTCAATGTCATTAAGATACCTCAGGCCTGATAGCTGCAGATTTTAACATTTATTTTACACTAAAAGGACATTTGCAGGGAGATTCTATTAGGCCTATGTAACAAAAGTTCTTATTAGTTTACACTTATTTTAGGGGACTGGGCCATTTCCAAATGTTTTGAATGTCCCTGTTGGTGTTTTATATCTATACTGGGTGTATTGCAGAGACCACGGCACACCGTTTTCATGTGATATATCAGCAGGTTCTGTTATTTATAGCATAACTTTGGCACTGCTTACTTCACACCAAATGAATTTCAGGTCTTAAACACACACAAAGGATTAGACATAAAAGGAATGCTATATGAGGTTTACTGCATCGTGAAAACAGAGGCAGTAAAGTAAGGATTACAGCACTATTTAAATATCCCCATGATAGGTGGTCTTCCATCATATCTGTAATCATTTGCCTGGAATTTCAAATCCTGTCTTTTTGAAGGAATGTAGACATGCATAGTGTATATACCGTATCTCTTTTGGATCATAAAAAAATGTACCAATTGATTTTACTTTATTTTCATTCAAACACTAGCCCATGTTCCATTGATTACTGACGCAGAATACTATAACATATAAACCAATCAGTTACCGTTAGTGGGCAGAGGTTTTGATGAATATGTGGATAAGGACCATTGATATTGTTATGTCATTTGAACTGCTTGACAGCTGACAGTATCTAGAGTGACACAGGGTCATTTAGTGACCTTATGATAAGTAAGACAGATGGTTAGAAAATAGCAAATGTGTTTTTCTCCTTTCCAAAGGAACAATGTTTCTGATCCATTATCAGAAGCTACAGTATTCTTTAAAATGCAAAATCCAGTGGACTAAATTTGCACTTTGATTCTTATATTAAAGTCTTTTACTGCATTATTGTGTACCAACCACACCAACCTTCACCAAATTTGGTCCCATTTTCAGCAACAAGTAAAAAAAAATTGTGTTTTGCCATTGGTTAATATCAAGGAGAAATCTATTGTAGGACCAGGATAAATATTTTTGCAATAACTATGGCAGGAGACAGTATTTTTTAAAAAAATGTTTAAATTGCTAAGTTTGTAATACTCATTACTAGTATTCGTAATAAAATAATATAATAATACATAAACACAAAGTTTGTACAAAGAACAAGGCTTCCTGTTTATGATGTCACCAAAATCAAAATACTGGTTTGGGAACTCAAGTCTTCCAATTATAACTGAGACATTTTAGAATATATATATATATATATATATATATATATATGGTTTGTTTTTTTACTGTGCTGAAAAAATATTAAAAACTGTACAAAATCATAGCCATTATACGTACCAAATGTTTGTTAAAAGTGCTACTGAAACCAGCAGGAAAGGAAAATTATATTCATCAATTGATGCTAATTAGCCCGTCTGAAATCTCCCCTGCAAAATACACCAGCCCCCATCCTTTTTCAAACACAAAGAAACAAGATTACAAAAAAACAGAGAAAGCTGAAATACCACCCACTCTAGAGGGTGAATCACATCAAACTGCCTTCAGTTTTTCATAAATAAAACCCGCACACATTTCCTGAGAAGTGCTAAGTGCAGTGAATGCTGTACAGAAATGTGATTTTAATGATGATGGTTGCATAACTCCCTAATTAAAGCTCACATAGTGGCCACATATCGGTCAGATAATGACTGTTGCCTAGCTAATGGGGATAACAGGTTTAATTTTTTTTTTCGAAACAAACTAAATGCAACATTGGTCTGCATATATAATAAATTATTCTTGTTGACTGGACATACCTTAATATTATGCCTAGAACCCTAACTATAAATATGCCCTTAACCTTTTTAGTTTACATGTTTTGTTATTGTTCAAGCTGAGACTACCCTATGACAAATACACATTTACTGTATTACTTGTACTATTGCTAATTACTCCATACATCTACCATACATCTAGATTACATATTTATAGATGGCATACTTAATTCATTTTGGGTTGGTGAATAGAATCATTTTTTTTATGTTACATATGAAAACTAATTGCATTTAGCTGCTAACTTGTTTAGCATAGGTGGAGGCCAAAACCCAATCCAAGGCCTAATACCTATAGTAGACAGGATTCAAAAGCAATACTTGCTCCTAGTCAATTATCTGATCTTTTAAAACTGCCAAAATTCAGCGTAACTTTACTTAGTAAACATACAATGACATGTTCCTTTCCAACCCAGGCACTAGTTGCAAAGCACACCAGTTGGAAACAAAACTGCTAATTCAATCTAGAAAAAAGGGTTGGTGCTCCGCTGCAAAATTAAGGCCTGCCATACAAGCGTAGAATTTTTGTTTTGATTGATTCAATAAAACAATATTTAAAAAAAAATCAGTCAAAACTCAACTCCAATTTCTCTTTTAGTTTGATTGACTGCTCAACAATATCAAGCAGTTTGATCAAACAAATAATAATTAGATCAGGTAATTAGATCAGTTGGAAAACTCTCCATAGTTCTTTGGACTCTCTCCCTGTAACTTCTCTTACTACTTTTGAGCAAGAATTCTACAGGTTTCCACAATACTAGTAATAACTGAAATTTTGAAATGTAACTTTCCTTGTGTTGCTTGAAAGAGCTATTGGAGTTTTTTTTTTTTTATTGAAGATTTTCTTAACATTTTTATTCAAAATGGAATTATTTATTTTTACTTTTTTTAAAAAAAAAAAAAGTAAATAATATTACAAATACTAAAAAAATCAACCTCACTTTTCCACTAAAATGTTTGTAGTGGACACTATACTTGTTAAGCAAAGGAGGGTACTGTACAGTTAGAGTGCTCTTTAAAATATGTTTTTTATTGAGCTACTAAAAAAAATGTGCTGATGTTTTGCTGAAATACCAATAAATCATAAAATGCAGTTTTTAAATAGAAAAGTTATTTCTTACTGTTTAGTACAAAAAACTTTAAATACCTTTATTTTATTTATGTATTTATTTTGTGGCAAATAGGCATCAAAGTAATCAACATTTTTACTAGTCAGAGCATATTTTATTCACCTGATATTTATTTTTTAGGTAAAAGGAACTATTAGTGCAAATTCTTTATATCTCTATTCATAGAGGTAAACAGGAAATGTAATATTAATAAACAAAGCACGTTTCTGAAGTTTAGACTATTGCATTACTATTGGCAAAGTTAGGAAGATGGATTTTCAGTTAGCAATTCAGAATAAAATCCAGGATGGTAAAAATCAGATGGAATCTAAAGACAGCAAAATGTTTTTATTCATTTACTTTATTTCATTCTGTTACATATTGCCAAAAAAAATCCCAATTTGTTGAGTCATTACATTTGTATGCTTTATCACTGTGGTAGAAAGCTTTGCAATATCATTTAAAGGTCCTCTTTTGACATAATTTGCAAATTTATTTAGAAATTTGCACTTATTAATGACAATATAGATAAAAACAACTATGGCTAAAAAACAAAGATCATAATGCATGGTACATAATACACCTGTCACATCAGCCTGACAATTGCCCCATTGGGGCTGCCATCTTTGCTGCTTCTCCTGTACCCATTGGGTATTGCACATATCGAACAAGGGAAATTTCTCTACATTTTGCATGGCTACTTACTTATCAGAACAAATGAATATGGCACTAACATTACATTAGAAATAGTAATGCACTTTTCATGTACACTTAAACTTTGCATAAGGATTTTAAAAGTGTAATCCTGTTTGAACTGGATATTTATAAACTACAGCTATGGTTGCTTATTTTTCTAAAAGGTAAGTTTAAAAAAGTAACCCTGTTCTGGGAAACTTTAAGTCACTTGTTTTCTGTGTCCCAGGCTAAAACATACACACCAACAAAAATAGTTTTTTCCTGAATATTTTAGCAGACTCTGCACAGCACATTGTTAACTTTTCAGGGGGGTGTTGATATGTCCATTAAAGGATTAATTATGTCAGATTTATTTCACATATGCTTTAACATATTCAATATTGTACAAAAACATACCCTCCAACATTACCCATTCAAAAGAAAGATTTATAGAAACAACGTAGTAGAGAACTGCAGTGGTAGGATAATGAAGTGAAACTGATCTTAGCACAGCTCTATGCAATGCATTCCTCATCAGTGTACCCTTATTAAAGGAAATTTTGCAGGATATTCAGAAATCTGCTTGTTTGTGTGACAACTTTTTGTAACTAGTTTATTGTCTGCCTCAACCTTTTAATTTTAATCTTCTTTTAATATGGTCAGAAGGCCCATTTAGTTTCTTATTTAATAAAAATTGAAGACAGGTATTAATATGTTCCTATAACTAGAAAAAGTTATTTAAATTAGATGTAAAAACTGAATCATTTATAAAAGCAATGACTATACTGCAACACTTTGTCTTATGAGGAATGCTGGGTAGTGTAGTTTATCTACATAGTAATGAATGATGCGTTTTTAATATCACTAAAATTGCTATGTCCAGTAAAGTGTCTGTTCGTCAGATTCGACTGAACCGGTGACCGATATTAGTTGTGGCTTGCAGCAAACAAACCATGCAATTTTTTCATGCAATACAAAATAATTGCATGAAACCAGCCTAAAACAATCTCAGCTGATATTGAACTACAAACCCAGCATCTTTTACAAGAGAAAAAAAAATACTCTATAGGTATAAAAATGCATGTATCAGTAATGAATATGTAACAACATGCACAAAAGTCAGATTTATTGCCAAATGGTTGAACTACAGGTCCCATCATCCCTTACCACCTGGTTAAAGTTAAAATAATTTACTTTTAAAAATTTTTTTTTAAAAAAAACATATGAATACCCTACAACATTAACATTTAAATAAATACACTGATGAGAAATGCATTACTAAGATCTATAGATTTTTTATAGTATAGTTATTGTAAATATGTTGATCATGTGCATAGGTACAGGTAGTGCAGTATTGTTATAATTTTGCAAATGCCGACTTTGCCTTTAAGAGATAAATTGCATTTAAAGACAGTATTTATCCAGTCTCGGACTAACTAACGCAAGACCCTGAAGAAGCCTGATGTCACAGGAGAAACGCACGTCGGTTCGTTTGGTCCAGTGTTCAGGTGGTTGGTGAGACAAGCCGATTTGCTTATGCAGGACTGTTGGGAGTTCGGAGGAGGATTGTTGCCCTGCTGTGTGCAGGAGAGTAGCTGCACAAGGTGTCCAAGTTTGGGACAGAGCCATTGGACTTTCTTTGGGACACGTGAATGGGTCTGAACGGACTGATTTCTGTTTGTTACCGGGGGCCCTGGATCCCTACACTTACTTAATGGCTTACCCTGCTTAACACTAACAGGCCGCTTATATAACTCTGCATGGCTCTTTGGTCTGAGGACTTACCTTTGCTTTAACATTGACTAATCATCCTCTGAATGTATCTAACTGGCTGTCAGGAACCACCTCCGTTTCTGATTCATATCCAATTGACTATTTGGAATACTATTACAACCTTATATACTTACATTTAAGAAACAGATGAATACTTGTTACTGTGTATTGATATGCTGTATATTTAGCACTTATGCACTTTGTTACTGCACTAGGAGGGTTAACTTGGTGATTTCTATTCTCTGCACCAATTAAATGCAATATATTAACTTGGCCACAAGTGTGTGAGTGCTTAATAGTTACTTGGGGCTATGGTTGTATTTTACCTTCTAGTTATCGGATAACACAGGCCTTTTATAGGACTGTGCACACTGTATTTCAAGTATATTTACTAAGATCATGTTCACTTCATTACTAGAGATGGCCGAACTATATAAAGTTTGGTCCGTTTTCGAACTTTTTAACTTCAGTAAAAGTTCGAAAGTTCGAATTCGGACCCATTAAAGTCAATGGGGGAGAGATAGTTTGAAAAGTCTGGGTGAACATTTGAGGGTTAGGGAACAGTACATTCTAGGGTTAGGGAAAATGAACAGTACATTCCAGGGTTACCGAAAACAAACAATATATTCGAGGGTTAGCGAACGATAAATTCTAGGGTTAGCGAATGGCCCATAAATTCGATAATTAGCGAATTTATGATAATTATCGAAAATACAGCTGCGAATCCGGAAAAACTAGTTTTAATAGTTCGATTTCATCCGAACTCATAAAGTTCGGCTCAAACTTGGGTTCGAGTTCGGTTTTGGGTCCATCTCTATTTATTACCCTCTCCCTGCAGCTCTGCACTATGTACCTTATAAAGGAGTATTGGAGGGGAAGTTTAGAGATTGTTCATTTAAATCTAGACACCTTTAAAACTAACCATTGAAATAACATTCTACAATATACATATTCCCCTTTCTCTCTTAGGCCCCACTGTGAGTGATGGTAAAAGCAGGCGTGCATCGGCATGCAGTTTACGAGTGTTACTGACTGCTTGCACTGTGATCTGTGCAATTGTCTGCAATCTGCAAAAAAAAGGTTGTCATCACATTGAATGCATGTGCAATCATTAATGTGTTGAGAACTAACAAAAATGTGTGATGAACTAACAAAAACTATAATCACTATAATTATGCACACAAAGTCCACAAAAATAGGGATTATCAATTTTATTTAAATTTTTAATTTGGACAATTTAGGGGTCAGTGGTACTTCCGTGTCATGTACAATACAGTCATAAAATTATATTCATTTTTTTAAAGACACTCCATTATAAAAGGCATATGCAAACAAATTTAACAGTAGCTATTATTCTTGAACAGTTAAAAGATTTAAAAGACAAAGAATAAAGCAGACTCCTAATTACACCATTTACTTATTGATATCGTATCTTGGGTGGTAATTCCCAAACTTTATTGCGGTATATCTAAAAAAAGCTGTGAATTTGAACATTACCAAAGTGGCTTTAATAACCTGATCCAACTTGTTTTTCATTATCTTTTTTGCTCTCCTATAAAGGACACTGTTCTACACCTACCTACTCTATGTAGATCAGGTGTATATACGGCAACTGCATTTTTGCTAAGGACCCATAGCTCCATAATAATTGGAACCTTTTTTTATAACTGTACTTTTATAAAAAGAAATGCTAGTTCTTTAGCAGAATAAAAAGATAAACACTAAAATTAATAATCTGCTTACAACAATGCACTGCTTCATGTTAAAAAACTGCAAAACTCCAGATCGTCTTTGTCTTAACCTACATGTGTTAAAGGAGTGGTTCACGGTTTCCATTTTAAAATGGTCACCAATAAACCCGAGACTACTATTTTGATTGCCATGTGTAATGACTATATCTGTCAGCATTTTTGTGCATATCTCGTATGTATCTCCCTTTTTTATTCAGTGCTTACTGTCATTTCCAATAGGTAGTGAATGACTGCTAACTGACAGATGAGACTGCACAAAAACCTTTAATGTATTATACTTGATGTTCCAGGAAAGAGACAAAGAAAAAAGCTATTTTTACCAGCTTAAATCAAACAGACTACCACAACTGACTACTCATACAGACAGGAGATACAGACCAATATATGTTTATGTAATATTTTAGATGTGTACATGAAATTCCATTATACTTTCTTAAGCTGAACACCATTTGAGAAAACAGGTATGAACTCTGTAAGCTCACAATTTGTACTATTTTGAATGCCCATGAAGCTCATTCAGGGAGATTCATTAAAAGTTCTTATCGTTAAAAATGGTGCTAATTTTGCCCCGTGATCTTATTTAACATTTGAAAGCAAAAATCTGATTGGTTGAGGCAAAATTAGCACCATTTTTAATGGTAAGAGCTTTTATTTAATAACCCTGATAGTGTTTTTATTATCTGTATTAGATCATTATGTGATCCTAGAATAACTTTACTGCAATCTGAGGCATACCATGGAAGACTTTATTTATATATATGTAATCACACTAGAGAAGGAAAAGGGACAGAAAATATACTTCAGAAGACACTGAAATCAAACCAGTGAGCAGTAACCAAGTCTAAGAAATAACTTCTGGCTGTGGAACAACCATGAGTAACAAAGCTATTAATCTTACTGGAAAAATGACCCCTGGGATAGGTTCAAATTAAACTTACAACTACACCCTCAGCAAATTAAAATCAATTGAAATCTATTTAGCTTGGATATAATGTATCCTTCTCCTTCTGCTGCTCATCTGCTGTGCCAACAGCTTCCAGTGATGAAACAGGTGCTTGTAAATTAATTAGCCTGATGAAACACACCTTAGTAGGAATTTCCCAGAACACCCTGGCAGCCAGCCATCTTGGTCCCAGGAGCTGATCAGCATTCTGTAAATATTGAGATTTGATAAAGTAAATGCTGCTCTAGTAGCAGATGGTTTGGAATGCTCCATTGACACTGCCTGCGATTACTTGGATATGAAGACTTTACTTCTTACATACCTCCTCTGGGAGCCACTAGAGGACTTGATCCCCTCTCCAGCTATTTGCCTTCTAATTGAAAATCCTTATTCCCAGATGGAGCATAATGCTGAAGCTTTAGGCAACTAGAACTTCACTGTTTGTCGTTGAGATGCTGGTAATTGCTTTTAGTAATGCAGGTTAAATGTGACATTAGCGTTTAATAAAAATGATCAAGGCCAAGATCGTTTATCATTCTCATACTTTGGTTTGTTAGCTCTAAGGGAATGCAACAGAAATTCAATTAGAAATCTTTCTGAAATGACTGCAAATGCAGACAAACTTTGTATTCATGAAGGTAGTTGGTTGTTATCAGAGTGAACTGTTTGCTTGAATCTCTACTCTGATTTTTACTTGTTGCTGTCTAAATGTATCTATTACGTATAAGAAAAGAACTGTATCACAGAAATTTTCAGTGCTAAATCTTAAGTTGGCCATACTTGCCATTGATATTTTGACTGATCAGTGAATTTTGAATTGGCTGAAATATAATTTTTCAACATTTCCAATCGAGTATCAACGTTTTTTTTTTTTTTTCATTTCCGTTGACTCCATTTTCCAGGCCTCATCTAAAAAATAGTAGCATGAAAACTACGGAAGGTCAGTGACACAAGGTGGGAGATTTTGATCAATTGACCAAAACGATCGAAAATCCAGAAAAAAATCGTCTTGTGTATGGCTAGCTGACCCTTTGTTAGCATGAATTATGTAACAAACATTATATATTTATTTCCTTTTAAATCATTTGGTTAACAACTGTTTAGCGATTATTAGATAATACAATATAAAACTTTTACATATACTTTTTACAGAGAAATTGGCTAAGATTTATTCTGTTATTTTCTATAATACAGAACTTCTAAGAGACAGTAGAAAGACAAAAAGTTTATTAGCCTTTACAATGATCTAAAGATGTTGTTAGTTTGGTAAATCCGATTTTTTTAAAAAAATGAATGAAAGTTGTTTTAGGATATGTGATGAATTATAGACGGGACAAATCTTTTTAGCTACATGACCAAAACGTTTATTGCAGTATAGACCAATGAGCCAATTTACTTTGTGCTGTGCTTAGTTACCTACAGAGATTATTCGTTATTAATGGCAACTTTAAAATAGCTTTGAAGGGTTCCTTAAGTACTTTTGGGCTCTTGGCACTACCCTACCTCACTTTGGGCCATATTTATAAAGCCGTGGTATCGCTTTTTAGCGACACCGCGGGTTAGTTAATTTGCAACCGCGATCGTAAATTTATGATCGTACATTTACGACAGAGCATTCGGTAACGTTTGGTCGTAGAATATCGGGCGGTTGTAAACTACTGTAATGGTATTCTATGGGGATCGGTAACGGTAAATTACGATGAGAAATTAATGATCGGAAATTAATGATCATTAAACCGATCAGAAATTAATGATTGTGAAACCGATCGGAAATTAACGATCGGTTTAACGATCGTTTTACCAATCGTTAAAGGCACGGTATCACTAAAAACAGATACCGTGGCTTTAGAAATATGTCCCTATCCCTGCTTTTTAGAGTATTTACAAAGGTTAATCCAGCCCACTCTTAAAGCTATTTAAATAAATTGCCATAACCACATGGAGTTCTGTACTAATCAACTATTTTGCGTTAATAGTGCGTTAATTTAACACAAATTTTACTGAATTGGGAGCACTATACTGCTTACAAAAAGTTTTGGCCCTGTGAAACCTATGTAAAACCATTAATAACCTGATATTACATTGGGTAGCATGGGTTTTGCACTGATTTGGCCAATAGCACCCAATACCACCTCCATATTGTCTTTAATAAAGGGATAAAGTGGTTAAGCTCTGTTTAATGTTATTTAAATCTCCATTACTCAACTACAGTTCA
This sequence comes from Hymenochirus boettgeri, assembly GCA_019447015.1. NCBI lineage: Eukaryota > Metazoa > Chordata > Amphibia > Anura > Pipidae > Hymenochirus > Hymenochirus boettgeri. The sequence continues at coordinate 223,337,312 of CM033470.1, read as the reverse complement.
GCTAGTATTTATACTGTATATATTATACTGTTTGTCATGTTAGTCCAAGGTGAATTCTTATATCCTCATATTTTTATTTTTCATAAGAATATTAATTTTACAGGCTATTCATGTCTCTGGTTATTTTGAAACACAGACTCACCCTTATATTCTGATTGGCTAAACAGCACGCAAACAGCTGCAAATACAAAGAGACAAAACAACTGACACTTTGCTCTTACAGCAACAAATCTAAAACAAACCAAGTACTGTACCACATGCAAAATTCCATAGTTGCAAAAAATCAAACATACTATTATACAGAATAATGAAATATCTGAGCCTTAAGAAATAACTGATGCAATATAATTGAGTCTGCAAAACTGGAGTTTTTCCAAAAAAAATAAAACTTATAGCACACCATATTACTATGGAATTTTGACCTGTCGTATATTATATGTATCTTATATGTAAGGCCATGAAACTCCTTAGGGACAATAAGGCTAATTATCACTTGTATACAATATATACAATATCATTTTGGACTGTTATCACATACATCTGTGAACTGTATTTTTTAATTGATTGGCCTTACATTTGGTGGCATTAAATAAGATTGCAACCTCTTCGGAGGGAGGGGCTGATGTGAATGTATCATTGTAATTGTAAAGCCCCATGGAAGATGTTGGTGCTATATAATTCCATAATAATCATTTTCCAAAAAGTCCAGCAAAACTCCCACAATTCCCATCTTAAAGGGTATGTCCATGAAAAAAGTTTGTTTCTATCTGATTTACTGAAGAACAGGAGGTAAATACCTCCCGTTCTCCATTAAATCTTACAGGAGAGGAGGAAACACTTACCTGTGGACCCCAACGCCTCCGATGCATCTCCAGTCCTTTGCACTGTGCACACATGTGCACAGTGCGAAGGAGCGAGGGCGCGTCGGAGACTGTCAGTGAAGTCGGCATTGGAGCGGGTCTCCTCCTCTCCTGTAAGATTTACTGAAGAAAGGGAGGTAAGAGATAGTGCATTTACCTCCTGTTCTTCAGTAAATCAGATAGAAACCAACTTTTTGATGGACATACCCCTTAATGTTTACAATATAGCTTGTACCGTCAAGGCAGACTTTTTCATACTAGTATCCTCTCCTCAAAAGCCAACTAACCTCACACTAACCCTTGGTACATTTCAGCAAATGGTTAACAATGGGTTTACAGCCGTAGCAGCTGTCAGTAAATCACCATGTTAAAGCTACTGTACAATGCAAACTTCTCCACAGGTAAGTGCAATCTGTTATTTGGAAAGGAAAAGTAGCAACAGCAGTAGCTCTAGTTTGAGATCTCCATCTTTATCACACAGTATAAGTTAAAACAAGGAAAAGCATCTAAACATTTAATACAGGGCTTTTTATATAAGTTATTAGCTTACAACTTGATTCATAAAAGCCAAAGTCAAAGTGTCAAAAAAATTGGAAATTATACTTAGTAAGGATGATGAAAGCAAGGGCCATATTTATAAAGGATCACTATCGGTACTGCTCCTATTGTTTTCAGCTGGATTGCTGCCTTGTCCAATACTGGACAGTATTTCGATACCGGTATCAACCTTTTCAACTGCAAAGAAAATTTAACCCCAGGTCAAAAAGCAACAAAGTGGTCTAAAACAATACCAATAATGATCCTTTAAAAATATGGCCCTACAAGGTTGTGGTTTTTTTTATTTCTAAAAAAATGTTTACAAAATTTTGTGTATTCACGGTATAGTTTAAATAATTGGACTGGCACTTCTCTGAGTTTGGAACCAACGAAACCTGACATTCTGAAAGCAATGAGTTTAGTGTCTATGAAATTTCTATAGCATATTCTGGATAACTATTCTGGAAGCAATAAACATTTACCATCACAAAGTATTTCTGTTTTATCAAATGTAGCAATATTGATGAAAGCTTTGTATGCTGTATCATAGGTTTTAAGGTTTATTTTCTTTTTTGTGGAGATCTGTACCAATGTCCATTCAACTGAAGGTAGAACCTTCAAAAAATAAGCATCATGCAAATAATGTAAACAAAGCAAAAATTCAGTAAAGTTCAGTTATAGTGGGCTAGGAATCCCAAGTCTTGGCTTAACCCATTGTTGACGCTCCAAAAACAATGGGTTAAACCAAGACTTGGGATTCCTAGCCCACTATAACTGTTGATATATTTGTATATAGAATAATATGTGGATGGTATGCAATTTGTACATATTCTCAATGTCTGCTTTTCTCTCATCCAGCATCCCCCTCACTATTCCCCTACCCCCCCTGCTACCGCTCTCCTTTCCATTTGGTTGCCCACCCTAGTATGCTGTTTTCTCTCTAGTTTATTACCCCCTCTCATTCCTCAGTATATTCTGGACTTTTTTTGGGGGGGGGGTTATTATCTTGTTATCTCATGTAATTAGCTTTTTACTTTCTTTTTACCTTTGTTTCAATCAGTACGGCTCTGACCTGAGGAAGAGGGTTGATCCTTCAAAAGCTTGTCTACTAAAATAAACTGTTAATCCGTCAAATTACATGGGTGTCTCATGTGCACTGTTCTTTTCAGGTTACCCCTTAGATCCTCAATCCTTTTTAAGGTTTGGGCTCTGCGATGCACATAGAATACAGAGTCCGTTGGGACCTGTCAGAGGATGCAGCGGAGGAGTGAGTACCTTAACTTCGCTCCCGGCTCCTGAATGTTTTATTGAAGAATGGGAGGTACTGCAAGACACAGCTCCTTTACCTCCCTTTCTTCAATAAAACTGAACACCAACATTTTTCTTTTACCAGTAGAGATACCCTTTAAGAAAAGCAGTCCTGAAGTATAATGCTGCATCCACCATGCTTCTTTATGGGTATGGTTTTCTTCTTCAGATATACTGTGTAAAGCTGGGTACACACGATGAGATATTTCGGTCCGATCGACCGATAGTTCAGTGTATCGGTCGATCGGACCGAAGTTATCACATCCGAATGCTCCCATGTCCGACCGACCGTTTGTCCGAATCGAACGAAAGGACGATCGGACATGGTGGAAAACCTCATCCGATCGTGCAGTCCTCTATGGACCGCACGATCGGTCGCGGTAACTATCGGACGCGGCTGCTTTTGCCGCGACCGACAGTCCTTCCTCCTGGCCGACCGGTCGAAAGTATCGAACGGTCGTTCAGGAGGAAAAATCGCTAGGTGTGTACCTAGCTTTAGTTTTGTATCAAACATACCTTTTCAAATTATGACCAAATAGTTCAACCTTGGTCTCATCAAAACATGATTAATTTTGAGCATAGCTGTGACTGGATATACACTGATTATATATATACTGATTGTTATTTAGGGAACAACGAGTACTTGCCATAAACATCCTGCTGCAACTCCTTTAATATTGCTGTAGGCCCTTTTGGTTATCTTCCTGACTATTTTCTCTTTGTCATCTCAAACACCAAGCTCCAAGGAATGTTTCAAGCTTTGGATGTTTTTTTATACACTTCTGAAAGGATACCTTTAAATGATCCCTTAATGTTTTGAAAGTTCTTTGAGGCCCATGGACCATGGCTTTTGAAAATGAGAGGAATAATTCTATGGGAATAGCCACACTTGATCTGAGCTCAGTCAATTTAAATAATGCCAGGTGTAAACTAACTACTATTTGAGATGAGACTGAATGTGATTATTTAATTCTCCTGACTTCCTTCCTTCCTTATTTAGTTATATATTCCACAAAAATGTATTCCCAGATATTTTCGGAAGATTCACTGAGAGCCACAATCACTTCTTGTGTGGCCTCTATGGGGATGTAATATCCCAATTGTGTCTCTCTGGAAATTCCTGGCAATCTTCTTAATTACCTTTACAGGGTTATTCAATAAAAGTTCTTATCACTTAAAATGGTGCAAATTTTTCACCAACCAATCAGATGTTAGCTTTCAAATGTAAACTAAGATCTGATTGGTTGGTGCAAAATTATCACCATTTAAAAATGATAAGAACTTTTATTGAATCTCCCTGTTAGTGTCATAGTGGATTTTTTTATTTTTTTTTTACATTTCTGCCTTTGTGGTGGAATTCTCATCAAATTTATAAGTCAAAAAAGGCGTAACTTACAAACAAAGCCAGAAAATATCCAACAGGGCAAGTTACGGTAAACAAAGAAGAGGTATTCGCAAAGTAATTAATGACTGTAAAACACACCAAATACATTACTTTAGTTATTAGAATAGTTTTAACACCTACCAGGCAACAATTTAGCAAAAAAAATTGTTAAATCCTCCTTGGGCATTTTTCCGTCAATAATAAAAACTGTTTCCAGGTCACAAAAATACATTTACATTATCTCTCACATCATAAATTATTTGGTGTAAACTACAACAAAAATTCTTTTCCTTACTTTATAAATACCAAAAGTGAAAATTTGGCATGGCAAATGTGGTGTAAAATAACGTGAAAATTTTGTGCGGCAATATTATGCCACTTTATAAATAGATTTTTATAATTTAAATCTCACTCTGTTGCCAAGTCAATTTGCCATTTTATAAATATAACCTTCAAATCCAGGAAAGTTTCAGACAGGGCTAAGTTTTTGCCTTTCTGTGGATCAACTGTAAGGTAGGCATCATAGGATAATAAGGTTATTAAAATTGACATACATTTTATTCAACTTTGGCTACTGTACAAAAAAAGGATTGTTTAAAAAACTGTAGCATTTTGGGTAATATCCCGGAAACATCAGTAAAACATTTTGTTGCTGAGACTAGCTAGTGATAAACGCCTGTGAAATCACTTTCCCCTCTATTTATAGTTGAGGTTGCCTGTGGGAAATGCACATGGGTGGAATAAAATTCTAAAAAAACACTAAAAAAAATAGCAACAATGAAAAGAAAATACTAAAAGCAGTGGTAAATAGTTCACTGGACTATCAAGACTTTAGGAGGAAAATGTTTGTTCTGAATACTGGGCACAATAAAATTAGTTTGTCCCCGTATGTGTTGTGTATTGTTTCTTTAGTAATATGGCATTTAATAATAAAAACTTTAACCAGTTCTTTATTGATTAATTTTGCATGCAGATTAAAAAAAAAAATACAGAAAAAATACAAAATGTTTGAATTACTATGGCATTTGCCACAAAACTTGTGATCCAAATCAGTGATGGCGAACCTTTTAGAGACCTAGTACCCAAACTGCAACCCAGAACCCACTTATTTGTTGCAAAGTGCCAATATGACGATTTAACCTGAATACTGGAGTTTTACGTTAGAAAAAACAACTAAAAACAATTAGACATAGACAGATACAGTAGATATGCCCCAAATGGTAGTACGATGTAGCATGAAATACGTCGGCTGTTTCGTTTGTGTCTGGATAACAAAGTGATGTTTTAAACCTATTAATACTGAATAGCATGATTCAGTAACTTCCAGATGTATTGAGACCAGTGGGAGCGCGCTCCGTTCAATTGAGTTTGCTATATCTAAAATTTTGGTGCTGAGGTGAAGGGTCAGGGGCAGGTTTCTCACTTACTGCACCGGCCCCCCTTCCTTGTGTGCTGGAAGGGGCAGAAGCCAAGAGAGACTGATCTTTATGTGACCTATCGCTGCTACAGACAGCCACTACACTTTTTCAAGCTCTGGATTGCAGAAAGGGGAGCAGACCGAGCATTTTTGTAAAAAAAAACAAAGAGAGGGCTTAAAGTGCCACCTCTGGCACTTTAATTGTACATTTTAAATAAAATTGTTTAAAAAAAGTTTAATATAAAAGGCTGCATCTTTTTACATAATCAGCCCTTTCTGTTTACATCATCAAATGGTCAAAAAAAACAAAACATTCATCCAGTTTTCCCAGAAAGGGGGAACATTTTGCATCTTGATTTCAACAAAAGAAACCTGGAAGTTAAATGGAGTTAAAGTCACGCTAACTGATTCACTATCAGCAACTTTAACTCCATATTAGCGCCAGATGCACAGGTTATGGCGCTCGTGATTTTATATCACGTTTGCCCCACTTTAAGTGCAAGATTTTAATGCCAGCTAATTGCATGCTGTGAGTAAATCCCATACCCACAGGAGCAAACACAATATTGAATCACAGAAGGTAGATTTACGCAGAGCGATATCGGCTCTGGGTAAATCTCCTCCAAAGTGTTTAAAGAAATGTTAGATTGTTATAATGTATACTACTTTATATGCTATGCTGATTAGAAGTGCAAAAGTTTGCCCTTGCTAATAATCTGCCGCAACCAATAATAGCTTTTGTTAGCTTTTTACTGGGTTACTGCAGTTAGATGCATCTGATTGTATGTGGCAAATTAATAACACAAGCAAACTTTTGCATTGCATCAGCCCTAAGTGTTTCAAAAATTACCTTACCTCTGGTTAGTTTGCTGAGCTTTTTTACAAAAAATTCTGTGTCCGGAATTCCTATTATCCTTAAGGTGCCCGTTACATTGCAATAGATGTTACAGGCATAAAGCCTCTAACATCAGTTGCAAATTTGTCATGGCAGGCACCTTAAAGGGGGTCTTAAAGATAAAAGCAATTCCAGACACAGAATGCTGTGGAATTGTCACAAGATAGGTAGCCAGTGCCTAACTCAACCTTACTATCGATATATGAGTTGTTTGTGTAACACCAGGCAGGTTCATGGTCACCATTACTCTTTGCACTTTATTTTCAAAATAATTATTTTGTTTCTCCAAAAAAAACTCCCTTTTCCCATCAATTTTCCACTACACTATATGAAATATGTGGCACAGGTGAACTAGACACTATCCCTGAAAACTAAGCAAAAAGGCTTAGAAAGATTAGGAAGATTGAAAATTTTCTTAAACTCAGCAACTCGGATCATCTCACTCTCCTCCAAAAGTACCCGCAACCCCAATACTGCAGTCCATAGGGTGGTTTCCCATCAAGCAAAGAATCATATTCAATACCCTTCTCTTAATCTTTAAATACCCACTTACGCGTTTTTTACGCGTTTTGCGCTCGTGAAAGTGCATGCGATTTGGTTGTAATGGAAATTGCGGGAACGCAAAAATTCCCGCGATTTCCCATGAGCATCCGTTTCTGTTTTGGTAACGCATGCGTTCACCATTTTTGGTGCGTTAACATATGCGTTGCCATAACAGAAAATGGCAAAATCGTATGCGCAAAACGCACACACAAACGAGAAACGCACAAGAATCGCGCACACAATCTTGTGCAATAACGCTTGCGATTGTGTGCGCGATTTAGTGCGTTGTAGTGGGGCCACAGCCTCACTCTACTGCACCTCCCTACTTATCTTCTCTCTTGGTCCCTTATGTTCCTGGACATGCCATGCGCTCCTCAAAAGACAATCTTCTCTAACCCCCAAAGAACACTGCTTCCTCCTGTCTTAACCATTCTCTCTTGCTGCTCCCTACCTTTGGAACTCTCTCCCTTCTCACTTCGCCAGTAGTATACCTGACGTAATCGTGCTTTACAGTAACATCCATTAGCTTTGCATGTGTAGGACTTACTGACATGTGCGAGTTAATGGCCAATCAAAAGAAAGTTTGCTTTCCCAGTAAGTGTAGATGATATCCAGCTGTATTGCATTGTGGTAGAGACTTACTGAGCATGTGCGAGTTAATGGCCAATCAAAAAAAGTTTGCTTTCCCAGTAAGTGTAGATGATATCCAGCTGTATGCATTGTGGGAGAGACTTCTGAGCATGTGTGAGTTAATGGCCAATCAAAAGAAGTTTGCTTTCCCAGTAAGTGTAGATGATATCCAGCTGTATTGCATTGTGGGAGAGACTTACTGAGCATGTGCGAGTTAATGGCCAATCAAAACAAAGTTTGCTTTCCCAGTAAGTGTAGATGATATCCAGCTGTATTGCTTGTGGGGGAGATTTACTGAGCATGTGCGAGTTAATGGCCAATCAAAACAAAGTTTGCTTTCCCAGTAGTGTAGATGATATCCACCTGTATTGCATTGTGGGAGAGACTACTGAGCATGTGCGAGTTAATGGCCAATCAAAACAAAGTTTGCTTTCCCAGTAAGTGTAGATGATATCCAGCTGTATTGCATTGTGGGAGTGCTTCACATCCTGATGCAATGTGTAGTGAAGCTTGTAATGATCAGCTTCCGGTTAGTACAATTATTATAAATTGTCCCATTACTGTAATAGTGGCCGACTGTATTCTAGCAGCCAATAGGAATACCCCATATTAAACAAGCACCAGGTTCCTCCTTACTGCCGCATGTGTGTAAAGTACAGCACTAACAAAGCCCTTCCACATTGGTCGTAATCCAGGTTAAAAGCCAATAGTGTTCCGTTTAACTGGGAGAGAAGGCATTGCCTATAGAAATGGTGGGCGATCCCTGCTGTTGCTAGGTATTGAGACGCTTCCTGTTCCTGCTTCAGAGCCCTGGGAATTAGCTGGAGGAGGGAGTTAATGTGTGTACAGTATTGTATGTATACACACTTGACAGCACCTGGTCTGGGGCTCCAAGTGCCGATGGAAGCCCCGCGGAGCCTCCCAACACTCGCAGCAGGGCCTGGGAGCCTGTTTTTTGGCCGCGAACAACCGCAAACACCCCCTGGAAGACAGAACACCGGGAAGCTCCAAGTGCCGCAGCCTCCCAACACTCGCGGCGGGGCCGGGAGCCTGGTTTTCGGCCGCGAACAACCGCGAACACCCCCTGGAAGTTGGAACTACCAGGAAGAGCTCCAAGTGCCGCGGGAAGTCCCGCGGAGCCTCCCAACACTCGCAGCGGGGCCTGGGAGCCTGGTTTTCGGCCGCGGACAACCGCAAACTACCCCATGAAGACGGAACTACCTTGAAGGGCTCCAAGTGCCGTGGAGCCTACCAACACTCGCTGTGGGCCTAGTTTTCAGCCGCAACCAGCCGCAAACTACCCCTGGAAGACGGAACTACCGGGAAAGGCTCCAAGTGCCGCGGGGTTATCATTAGGTAAAAACGTATCTTAAACATAATGATACACTACAAAAATAACAGCATTATTACTTAAAATTGTCATTCTTAGATAGGACTACCCTAATATGGAGGCCTTGTAAGTGGCGGGTAGCTTACACTTATTATATATAATATATTTCATAAATATATGTAACTAACACTCCAGCAAATTAAACTATATAAAATTAACACATAAAAAACCCACTGTGCACCAACGGGCACACTTTTGCTAGTATATATATATATATATAAAAGAAACTTTGTCATTTTAATGGCTTGCACTTGGGCACTTGTCCCGTTTGTATACTCGTCTTTTATATGTACAGTGCTGCATACCCAAGTGGTGCTATATAACAAAATTATACATATATGGAAGTTTATGAAAAAGGCTATTTTAATTTACTTAGTTGTCAAGCAGCAACCGTATTAATTTAAATCTCCAAAAATGAAGGGAAAAACAAATACATATTTCTTGTTTGTACTGAACTATTAAAATAAGACCTTGAAATCAACAAGTTGCATGTTACATGTTTTGTATTGTAATATTATTGTCAGGTTATAACATAGATTATTAAGTATAAGCCCTTCATTAGACATACCAAGCCATGCGGTAATTGTGTTTTGTTGTGTAGTATACATTGATTACTTTTGTCCTTACCTTTGCAGAATACAGGTGGCCATCCATCCGTACATTAATAAAATAGATCAACCAATTTATAATAGTGCTTTGTTTATTTTAGATGGGTTCCCATCAGAGGAATACAATACAAGTTCAGCTCCCTTTCTTTCCTATGAAAGAATACATTAGTTGACTACTTTATAATTTTAGTTTTCAGCTTTTGAAAATTTAATAACAAATATTCATAAATGAATGTCCTACTAACCTCCGACAAGGCAACTAATGTCCAATTATAAGCTACTACATTTGGCCATGCACTACAAAAACACTACACTTCTATATTACTTGTGTATTCCCAGACTGTTGGGGAGATTTACCGAGAGCCACAATGGCCACAATGGATTCCTGTACTGCCACTCTCTGTGAATTCTTGTTCTGTGGTCTGTGGGATTTTAATGCCAGAAATTGTCTGGATTTAAATTCTAATGCAGATCTATGCACATTGCGATATTAAACGCATTTGACAGCTGCATGCGCTACTTTCCAAACACACACGTCACTGCATTTCCCATGTAAAACTCACACAAACCCTTTTAAGTTAGCATGACTTTAAGACGAGAAAAGAGTACTACAGCTCTCTGTAAATGTCCACAAATATGGTCCAAAGAGCGTCCATCCCTTCTATTTAATGGGCTTGGCTATTTATTGGCCATTACTAGCTAACAGGTACACAAAATCAAATATAAACCATCACATTTGATCTATTAGCAATAGAATAATAATGTATGCATGTATCTATATATTTTTTTATATAGAGCCACTTGAGGACAAAGCACTTTACAATATTATAATACAAGGGGGACAAAATTAATAATAAATACAAGAATATTATGTATATTGATAGGTATCCAAGTGCTTAAACCTTGTGACAAGAGGAAGGAGGTCCCCCCTTTAACTAAGTCTAAATGATCTGTTACAGGATACCACTAATCCAACAAGGAGTTCATCAAATTTGCTGCATCAAACAGTTTGTTCAGTTATTGTGAAAAGAAGGATTAAAAGTAACATAGCTCGGTGAAAAAGAGGCAGCATATGCCCATTGAATGGGACCGTATAACACTGAATTGTGTAATGTAAAACTAGGCTACACTAGCCCATTTGTGATCCGTTAGTACATGAGAAATGTATCATGCTAACACACGTGAAACAAGCAACATTGCATTTGTGCATTTTGCCTGAGTTACTGTGCGTAGTAGTATGGCTGCAGCCTCAATTTGGTTTGAACAACTGGCTACTTATATTTTCAATAAACCTTTGGAAGAAATAAATATTTGTGTGTTGTGAGCTTGACAATCTGTGCCTTTATAGTCAAGAAGTCTGAGATACCATGGAATGGCAAATATCAGATGGGGTGGTATGGAACACACCACCATCCAACATTAGTATATCTGTTGTATTCAATTAGATCAACTGGACTTGAAATGTAGTTCTTGAAGACGTTTCGCTAGTCTCCGACTGGCTTTCTCATTCGAATGAATTGAGAAGCCAGTCGGATGACTAGCGAAACGTCTTCAAGAACTACATTCAAGTCCATTGATCTAATTGAATACAACAGATATACCATACCTGGATGAATGAGAACCTTCCAACAGCATACATCAACATTAGGTAAGTAAAAGCAATTTCTGTGGTGTAATTACTCCCTATGGCAGTCTAATAGATAATCTGCATGCTTTCTGCTTAATGCCAACTGTAAAGGATTTTTTCATAGGTTAATCTGCCGGCCCCTTAATGGGACACTAAACCGATTTTATTAAATACATGAAATTTGTATCTATTATTCACAGGAGTAACAGAGATACACTTACCTACCGCACTTCACTTGCGGCTCCTCCCCAGCTGACATTTGCAGGTTTTGTATTGGCATGCTCGCGCAAAAGATAGGAGCTCAGTCTGGACACCGCTCTGGTGAGAAGCTGCGAGAGGAGTTCCAGTAGGTAAGTGTATCTCTGTTACATCCGGGCATTCTATTATTCACAGGGAGGTGTGAATAAGCAATCTCACCTCTCTGTGAATAATAGATTCAGATTTCATGTACTTAATGATTTTCATAAAATCTGTTTAATGGCCCTTTAAAGGGTATGTACACTGGGAAATTTGAAATTGCCCAATATTGGAAACTAAAATTCTTTCCAATCACCCCTGTACCATTTTTGTTGACCTGTTTTATCTGATGTATCCAATCTTAATTATCTTACATTTCATATTTCTATCAAATGCATTATATCATAACCATTCTGCTGTTTTCAGTGGTGAACAGCATGGTGGGAACACCCTCTCTGAGCATGTTTGCATGTATTAAATAATATATTAATTTGAGGCAAACATTTTTTCAGTATACATACACTTCAATTCATAAAAAGGGAATTATTACATTTGCGCATACTGAATGCTGGGGTAATTGTTCTGTTTCAGACACTGTTCGCAATGTTCAATAAAGAAATGAATTACTGTGTTCAATGTGGAAAACCTTGACTAGCCTGCATAGAAGCAAACTTGAACCCTGACATCTTTATTATGAACATCAACGCAGATTGCAAACCTATCATCCACAACAGTGCATGGCCTTAAAGGACAACTCCACCATGATAAGAACATCTTTTAGAAAGAATGGCCACTTTAAAATATGTTGATATATCATACTTTGTCTTATGAATTCATTACTGTAGGCCTGCTATGCTTCTGGATGCCTCATGGAAACTAAGCAATTTAGAAACCTGTACTGAGCCTCTACTGAGCCTGGGCATGCTCAGAAGAGGCAGACAGGGGATTAACATTCAGTCATTGGCTGTGATGTCAACTGTCAAATCCATACTGACAGTTGCTAACTGCAAGAACCAGGAATCAGAAATAGGGGCAACTTATGCAGGATTTCAGGTTAGACTTTTATAGTTCAGATTTCAAACTATACCGTTGAGGGTTTTGGGGGGTTAATTTACCTGTATGTAAGTTTTCATGTTAGGGCTGGACTTGCCCTTTAATGACTATCCTATGCCTAAAGTAGAGCAAAATCTTTTACTTTATTCCACAATCTAGTAGTAGGCCTTCCTAGAATAGTAAAGGGAGTTAGAGCAGCAAATGGAGTCCAACTACATACAATATAATTGGGAAAACCTGAGAATGACCACATCACTGTTACTTAAAAAAAGCCAGGAACAAAGATTCCTAAAGCTATTTTGGGCGCTCAGCTTCAACTCTGTTTGACTTTTGTAAATATAAATGTGCTGTCATTCATAGTATTTTATTCAATTGGAAACAGGAATATTACCCACCTTAAATAAATTAAACATACACATCCAGGATTATTTCACCCACTGAGCATATTTAGTCTGCAGTTAAAGTGCCTTCATGAACAGAAAGAAACACAGATTCTAGAAGCAAAGAACTGATATATTTATGGATAGCATTCTTACAGTATGTATGCCACTCCTTGTTTGCATAAATAGCAAAAAGGCCCATCGATTCTGTTAACAAAAGCAGTGTAACCCTGTACACACATACATCCTGATAAGACAAATATTTCTAAAATACAGAGTTCAACCTGCTGGAAACAATTCCACAATAATCCCATTGGAGAATCAATGGGGAGTAGAATATATTAGCATATCTTATGAATAGAAAACTGAAAGCTCTTTCTAAATCAGTGCTGTTAAAATGTAAAAAAAATGCACCAACTATCAACAGAATGTTTTAAGAAATGAATTCACTATGGTGCGATATAAACTATATAAAATGTATGTGTGAGTACCATTTCCTGTATAATTTATCATAATATTTAATATGTCATGCTATTGTACAACTGTGGTATTAGACACAAAAAAAATTACAGGACGTTGTAAATAATAACAGAACATTGTAAATAATAAAATAAAACTGTTACTGTTGGCAAAACTGCCAATTGAACTGTCTGGGGAGTGATCATTGCTGTTACCTCCCGTCTTAAACCATTCTCTCTTGCTGCTCCCTACCTTTGGAACTCTCTCCCTCTCTCACTTCGCCAGTAGTATACCTGACGTAATGCTTGCTTTACAGTAACATCCATTAGCTTTGCATTGTGGTAGAGACTTACTGAGCATGTGCGAGTTAATGGCCAATCAAAAGAAAGTTTGCTTTCCCAGTAAGTGTAGATGATATCCAGCTGTATTGCATTGTGGTAGAGACTTACTGAGCATGTGCGAGTTAATGGCCAATCAAAAGAAAGTTTGCTTTCCCAGTAAGTGTAGATGATATCCAGCTGTATTGCATTGTGGGAGAGACTTACTGAGCTGTGTGAGTTAATGGCCAATCAAAAGAAAGTTTGCTTCAGTAAGTGTAGATGATATCCAGCTGTATTGCATTGTGGGAGAGACTTACTGAGCATGTGCGAGTTAATGGCCAATCAAAAAAAGTTTGCTTTCCCAGTAAGTGTAGATGATATCCAGCTGTATTGCATTGTGGGGGAGATTTACTGAGCATGTGCGAGTTATGGCCAATCAAAACAAAGTTTGCTTTCCCAGTAAGTGTAGATGATATCCAGCGTATTGCATTGTGGGAGAGACTTACTGAGATGTGCGAGTTAATGGCCAATCAAAACAAAGTTTGCTTTCCCAGTAAGTGTAGATGATATCCAGCTGTATTGCATTGTGGAGAGTGCTTCATCCTGATGCAATGTGTAGTGGAAGCTTGTAATGATCAGCTTCCAGGTTAGTACAATTTTATAAATTGTCCCTTACTGTAATAGTGGCCGACTGTATTCAGCAGCCAATAGGAATACCCCATATTAAACAGCACCAGGTTCCTCCTACTGCCGCATGTGTGTAAAGTACAGCATCTAACAAAGCCCTTCCACATTGGTCGTAATCCAGGTAAAAGCCAATAGTGGTCGTTTAACTGGGAGAGAAGGCATTGCCTATAGAAATGGTGGGCGATCCTGCTGTTGCTAGGTATTGAGACGCCCTGTTCCTGCTTCAGAGCCCTGGGAATTAGGGAGGAGGGAGTTATGTGTGTACAGTATTGTATGTATACAACTTGACAGCACCTGGTTGGGGCTCCAAGTGCCGATGGAAGCCCGCGGAGCTCCCAACACTCGCAGCAGGGCCTGGGAGCCTGTTTTTTGGCCGCGAACAACCGCAAACACCCCCTGAGAAGACAGAACTACCGGGAAAGGCTCCAAGTGCCGCGGAGCCTCCCAACACTCGCGGCGGGGCCTGGGAGCCTGGTTTTCGGCCGCGAACAACCGCGAACACCCCCTGGAAGTTGGAGACTACCAGGAAGAGCTCCAAGTGCCGCGGGAAGTCCCGCGGAGCTCCCAACACTCGAGCGGGGCCGGGGACCTGGTTTTCGGCCGCGACAACCGCAAACTACCCCATGAAGACGGAACTACCTGAAGGGCTCCAAGTGCGTGGAGCCTCCAACACTCGCGTGTGGGCCTAGTTTTCAGCCGCACCAGCCGCAAACTACCCCTGGAAGACGGAACTACCGGGAAGGCTCCAAGTGCCGCGGGAAGTTATCATTAGGGAAAAACGTATCTTAAACATAATGATTACACTACAAAAATACAGCATTATACTTAAAATATGTCATTCTTAGATAGGATACCCTAATATGGAGGGCCTTGTAAGTGGCGGGTAGCTTACACTTATTATATATTAATAATTTCATAAAAATAATGTAACTAACACTCCAGCAAATTAAACTATATAAAATTAACACATAAAAAACCCACTGTGCACCCACGGGCACACTTTTGCTAGTATATATATATATATATAAAAGAAACTTTGTCATTTTAATGGCTTGCACTTGGGCACTTGTCCCCGTTTGTATACTCTGTCTTTTATAATGTACAGTGCTGCATACCCAAGTGGTGCTATATAAACAAAATTATACATATATGGAAGTTTATGAAAAAGGCTATTTTAATTTACTTAGTTGTCAAGCAGCAACCGTATTAATTTAAATCTCCAAAAATGAAGGGGAAAAAACAAATACATATTTCTTTGTTGTACTGAACTATTAAAATAAGACCTTGAAATCAACAAGTTGCATGTTACATGTTTTGTATTGTAATAATTATTGTCAGGTTATAACATAGATTATTAAGTATAAGCCCTTCATTAGACATACCAAGCCATGCGGTAATTGTGTTTTGGTTGTGTAGTATACATTGATTACTTTGTCCTTAGCCTTTGCAGAATACAGGTGGCCATCCATCCGTACATTAATAAAATAGATCAACCAATTTATAATAGTGCTTTGTTTAATTTTAGATGGGTTCCCATCAGAGGAATACAATACAAGTTCAGCTCCCTTTCTTTCCTATGAAAGAATACATTAGTTGACTACGTTATAATTTTAGTTTTCAGCTTTTGAAAATTTAATAACAAATATTCATAAATGAATGTCCTAACTAACCTCCGACAAGGCAACTAATGTCCAATTAATAAGCTACTACATTTGGCCATGCACTACAAAAACACTACACTTCTATATTACTTGTGTATTCCCAGACTGTTGGGGAGATTTACCGAGAGCCACAATGGCCACAATGGATTCCTGTACTGCCACTCTCTGTGAATTCTTGTTCTGTGGTCTGTGGGATTTTAATGCCAGAAATTGTCTGGAGTTAAAATTCTAATGCAGATCTAATGCACATTGCGATATTAAACTGCATTTGACAGCTGCATGCGCTACTTTCCAAAACACACACAGTCACTGCATTTCCCATGTAAAACTCACACAAACCCTTTTTAAGTTAGCATGACTTTAAGACGAGAAAAGAGTACTACAGCTCTCTGTAAATGTCCACAAATATGGTCCAAAGAGCGTCCATCCCTTCTATTTAATGGGCTTGGCTATTTATTGGCCATTACTAGCTAACAGGTACACAAAATCAAATATAAAGCCATCACATTTGATCTATTAGCAATAGAATAATAATGTATGCATGTATCTATATATTTTTTTATATAGAGCCACTTGAGGACAAAGCACTTTACAATATTATAATACAAGGGGGACAAAATTATAAATAAATACAAGAATAATTATGTATATTGATAGGTATCCAAGTGCTTAAACCTTGTGACAAGAGGAAGGAGGTCCCCCCTTTAACTAAGATCTAAATGATCAGTGTTACAGGATACCACTAATCCAACAAAGGAGTTCATCAAATTTGCTGCATCAAACAGTTTGTTCAGTTATTGTGAAAAGAAGGATTAAAAGTAACAATAGCTCGGTGAAAAAGAGGCAGGCCATATAGGCCCATTGAATGGGACCGTATAACACTGAATTGTGTAATGTAAAACTAGGCTACACTAGCCCATTTTGTGATCCGTTAGTACATGAGAAATGTATGTCATGCTAACACACGTGAAACAAGCAACATTGCATTTGTGCATTTTGCCTGAGTTACTGTGCGTAGTAGTATGGCTGCAGCCTCAAATTTGGTTGAACAACTGGCTACTTATATTTTCAATAAACCTTTGGAAGAAATAAAATATTTGTGTGTTGTGAGCTTGACAATCTGTGCCTTTATAGTCAAGAAGTCTGAGATTACCATGGAATGGCAAATATCAGATGGGGTGGTATGGAACACACCACCATCCAACATTAGTATATCTGTTGTATTCAATTAGATCCAACTGGACTTGAAATGTAGTTCTTAAGAACTTACATTTCAAGTCCAGTTGATCTAATGAATACAACAGATATCCATGACCTGGATGAATGAGAACCTTCACAAGCATACATCCAACATTAGGTAAGTAAAAGCAATTTCTGTGGTGTAATTACTCCCTATGGCAGTCTAATAGATGAATCTGCATGCTTTCTGCTTAATGCCAACTGTAAAGGATTTTTTCATAGGTTAAATCTGCCAGGCCCCTTAATGGGACACTAAACCGATTTTATTAAATACATGAAATTTGTATCTATTATTCACAGGAGTAACAGAGATACACTTACCTACCGCACTTCACTTGCGGCTCCTCCCCAGCTGACATTTGCAGGTTTTGTATTGGCATGCTCGCGCAAAAGATAGGAGCTCAGTCTGGACACCGCTCTGGTGAGAAGCTGCGAGAGGAGTTCCAGTAGGTAAGTGTATCTCTGTTACATCCGGGCATTCTATTATTCACAGGGAGGTGTGAATAAGCAATCTCACCTCTCTGTGAATAATAGATTCAGATTTCATGTACTTAATGATTTTCATAAAATCTGTTTAATGGCCCTTTAAAGGGTATGTACACTGGGAAATTTGAAATTGCCCAATATTGGAAACTAAAATTCTTTCCAATCACCCCTGTACCATTTTTGTTGACCTGTTATTTCTGATGTATCCAATCTTAATTATCTTACATTTCATATTTCTATCAAATGCATTATTATCATAAACCATTCTGCTGTTTTCAGTGGTGAACAGCATGGTGGGAAAACCCCTCTCTGAGCATGTTTGCATGTATTAAATAATATATTAATTTGAGGCAAAGCCATTTTTTCAGTATACATACACTTCAATTCATAAAAAGGGAATTATTACATTTGCGCATACTGAATGCTGGGGTAATTGTTCTGTTTCAGACACTGTTCGCAATGTTCAATAAAGAAATGAATTACTGTGTTCAATGTGGAAAACCTTGACTAGCCTGCATAGAAGCAACACTTGAACCCTGACATCTTTATTATGAACATCAACGCAGATTGCAAACCTATCATCCAACAACAGTGCATGGCCTTAAAGGACAACTCCACCATGATAAGAACATCTTTTAGAAAGAATGGCCACTTTAAAATATGTTGATATATCATACTTTGTCTTATGAATTCATTACTGTAGGCCTGCTATGCTTCTGGATGCCTCATGGAAACTAAGCAATTTAGAAACCTGTACTGAGCCTCTACTGAGCCTGGGCATGCTCAGAAGAGGCAGACAGGGGATTAACATTCAGTCATTGGCTGTGATGTCAACTGTCAAATCCATAACTGACAGTTGCTAACTGCAAGAACCAGGAATCAGAAATAGGGGCAACATTATGCAGGATTTCAGGTTAGACTTTTATAGTTCAGATTTCAAACTATTACCGTTGAGGGTTTTGGGGGGTTAATTTACCTGTATGTAAGTTTTCATGTTAGGGCTGGACTTGCCCTTTAATGACTATCCTATGCCTAAAGTAGAGCAAAATCTTTTAACTTTATTCCACAATCTAGTAGTAGGCCTTCCTAGAATAGTAAAGGGAGTTAGAGCAGCAAATGGAGTCCAACTACATACAATATAATTGGGAAAACCTGAGAATGACCACATCACTGTTACTTAAAAAAGACCAGGAACAAAGATTCCTAAAGCTATTTTGGGCGCTCAGCTTCAACTCTGTTTGACTTTTGTAAAATATAAATGTGCTGTCATGTCAGTAGTATTTTATTCAATTGGAAACAGGAATATTACCCACCTTAAATAAATTAAACATACACATCCAGGATTATTTCACCCACTGAGCATATTTAGTCTGCAGTTAAAGTGCCTTCATGAACAGGAAAGAAACACAGATTCTAGAAGCAAAGAACTGATATATTTATGGATAGCATGCTTTACAGTATGTATGCCACTCCTTGTTTGCATAAAATAGCAAAAAGGCCCCATCAGATTCTGTTAACAAAAGCAGTGTAACCCTGTACACACATACATCCTGAATAAGACAAATATTTCTAAAATACAGAGTTCAACCTGCTGGAAACAATTCCACAATAATCCCATTGGAGAATTCAATGGAGGAGTAGAAATATATTAGCATATCTTATGAATAGAAAACTGAAAGCTCTTTCTAAATCAGTGGCTGTTAAAATGTAAAAAAAATGCACCAACTATCAACAGAATGTTTTAAGAAATGAATTCACTATGGTTGGCGATATAAACTATATAAAATGTATGTGTGAGTACCATTTCCTGTATAATTTATCATAATATTTAATATGTGCATGCTATTGTACAACTGTGGTATTAGACACAAAAAAAATTACAGGACGTTGTAAATAATAACAGAACATTGTAAATAATAAAATAAAACTGTTACTGTTGGCAAAACTGCCAATTGAACTGTCTGAGGGAGTGATCATTGTCTGTTATTGGATGCCTTTAGTCCTGTGATTGGCGTTTTTGGGGGGAAACTGGTGTTGGGGTGATATTTGGAAACTAGAAAAAGTCTTAACTGCCTCATCATTCTTTAAACATCCATATCAATCTTAATTATACATTAGATAAAGTAGATGATTTGCAAAACAAGTTTACATTTAACTTAGTAAAAGAAAAACAACTAGTGATTATGTTGCATTTAGTATTTAATGCTCTATAATACCTAGCAATATAGCTACTGTATACTGTCATGGCTATGGTAAGTACCATAATGTTATACTAATCTTTTTTTCATCATTCTTCATAAAAATGCACAAACAGGGAATACAAAGAAAATATACATAAAACTATATCAAGTATACCATGAACATGGCATAGTAAATAACAACAAATATATCCTTTTTCATAACTGTGTAACAGTGAAATACAAGAATCCATTTTGCATGCTGTGTGAGCTAAGAGTTCAAAAGGACTTCAGAACAATCTTATACTGTAAATATTGTGGGATTGAATCACTTTGACTTTAACCTTTCATTTCTCAGTCACATTTCAATTTTTTTATCCTTTCAGGTTGGAAGGTGAACAATTTGTCCTCATGTGAACCCTGATTCCAACCTTTGCTCTAGATTGCTCACTTAGAAATCAGTTACGAATGACTAGTGTTCTGTCAGCCAAAATCTACATAATCTGTTGTCAAAGACTGTCAAGGAGATGGTTGACTGGATAAATCCCAGTGCAATTATATGATCAAACCACTGGAAAAAGGGGTCTCCGCATAAGTACACTTGCAATATATCAATAGGAAGAGAAAATATATATTGTAGATTTTTGAGATTTGAAAGAACAGTATGATAGATAGATAGATAGATAGATAGATAGATAGATAGATAGATAGATAGATAGATAGATAGATAGATCGTGTGATAGTGTGATATATATATATATATATATATATATATATATATATACACAAATAGACAAAACTGACTTTTTTGTCCACAACTATCATAATATTAGTTACTATAGTTTTAAAGAAAAATGTATAAAATAAAATTTACAGTAATAATTTAGCACACAATACACATCCATCCACTTCCTACTGGAAAACTCATAGTATAAAAATATCTCAAATAAAATAATAACGTAACAGAGAACACTATAAAAAAATAAAAATGTGATTATTCCATACTAAACACAGAATATATATATATAATATATATATAATGTGTTTGTATTATATTTATTGGTAATTTTGTAGTATTATTGCTAGATTGATCGATAGATAGATCAATCGATCAATAGAAAGAGATTGATCAATGGATAGACAGTGAGAGAGCTTTATAAAAAAGATGAGTCATTAGTATTTCTTCAGTCTCAAACCTTTGTTAAAACAAAACAAAGAAAAAAAGACATTCAGGTGGATTCCATTATTTTGTATATAATATAATTGTTAGCATATTCATGATTTTATCTCATATACAAGTATATAGAATAGGACGCAAATTACAATGAAACCACAAACATAACATGACTCAATCTAAAGGGAAAAAACAGCTATATATATGGGTATATCTGACTCGTATTTAGAAGTTTTTTTGTTTTTTTTAATGGTTGCACACTCTCTTCCCATTCTCTGTTAATAGTTTTTCAAACTTTATTCCATTTGTTCACATTAACATTAAACTGTTAACATTGTAACATGCAAAATAAATGAATTGTATTTAAGCTATTGTTTTTAATCTTGTAAATATGATGTTATTTAGAACTAAAGCAACCAAGAGATGCCAGTAGATCATAGAAAGCTCTGGAGAACACATTATAATCTCCTTATATGCTTCTCTTACTTATGGTAATGTTGGAATTGTGTTCATTTTACATCTTTTGCTCTGCTATTGCCACATCAAAACCTTTTGCATAGCTTATAGACCCTTTATGGTGCCAAATAGCTAAGACCATTTTTCAACAGAAGAATCTACAAAACATCTTGAACCAAAGTAATGGTTTTCTTAGCTTTTCTGTGCTAGGATTGGTATTCAAAAGAATCAAGGTCACAGTTTCTTTCCACCCTCGCACCACAAAGCTTTGCGGGTAAATCAGACAGGATTTGGGTTTTGTTGGTTCTCTGGTAAAACAAATACATTTGGTTTCCCCATTATCATAAAGCATCCATGATAATTTTTTTTACAACTGCAACAGTTCTGCTAAAGCATTAGCATATTTTGGCTGTGATATTGTTTTACCCTGACCCGTATAATAAGTGTCACATTAGCAACACAACAAATCAAACGTTTGTTAATTTCCCTCGCTTTCCCACACAGCTGCTAGTGTTATCGTGTCACCAGATTTTAATTAATATGATAAGTAACACTTGCAAGACAACAGGCAGGGATTTTTTTTCTCTGTGCATGCACGAGTGTGGACTTTAAAAAAAAAAGAAGAAAAAAAAAGGGGGGGGAGGATGAGAACGTAAAGGGAAATGCTTTTGTGGCCCTGGCTTTGTTAAAGCTGGAAACATTTTAAACACTGTGTTCTATATCTCCTTGTTAATTATATAATATATCCCTTAACTATTAGAAATTGTATTCATTAGTATACAGTAAGTGGGAAATATTTTTTTTTACCAAAAACATTTCCTGCATTATTGATTCTTGTCATTCACCCCTTATTGAAATTCTTTTCACTTACAGAAAAAGGGAAAATAAAATACTTTTGGCTCTTCTAAAATCACTATCCCTGTGATTTTTTTTAGTACCCTTATTTCTTCACTCTAGAAATTGCTGTTCTTTTACATGTCAAAAGTGCCCTCTATGTGCCAAAAAGTGAAGTGCATTCTAAAAGCTTAAAAATCTTTTTTTTTTCTTTTGTGCATATAAGCTAAAGGCCCATATTACATGTTCATCTCCTTTTTCCGATCATTCTGGTTAATAAAGAAAAAATAGTAAAGATTTTGCCAAAAATATGTTTTTTAAACAAATGTTTATTTTAATAATCACCTAAACCTGTGTCCCTCCAAATGTTTCAAAATAACAACTTGCACCATTCCTTGATTGTGTACCAATCAACAAGGTATGCTGGGTGTTGTAGCTTTTAAACATCTGATTGGCTGCAGGTTGTACCTACATTTTTTTTTGTAAGCTTTATGGAAACTCTGCCCACTAGTTTCCCCCAAAAGTATTCAGCTTCCTTTTGAAATAATAAGGTTTTGCAGGGCTGATTGTGGTGGAAATTATAAAACAAATAACAAAAGAGCAAAGATTTTCATTTACAAATTTGGACAAAAAAAGTTAAAAACAGGAATTCGGGGAGACAACATTTTTAAATAGTCAAAATATCAAAATAAGAAAAAATATTCATAATACGGCCATCTTTTTATTTCACTCTTTAGTAATGTGACCCAGAGGGTCATGTTATATTAAGCTACTTGCCAACTTTGACCTTGTGATTTAAGCCAAAATTGCCTAACCAAGGTGGAATTATTTCCATTGGTGAAATAAAGGAGTAAAAAATGTTCCTATTGACTTCAAAAACTAAAAACATCAGCATTTCAAAAGTTTATTTAAGCCTCTCCACCCCACATCCAATTATGAATTTAACATTTCAATACTGGGTAAGGTAGAGGGTGGAAACAGCTAGGAATGTGTTTTTTTAGAAAGCTATATCTGTTGTATTCAGTTAGATCAACTGGACTAAATTTTAAATCCAGTTGATCTAACTGAATACAACAGATATAGCTTGACCTGGATGAATGAGAACCTTCCCAAGCATTTAGAAAGCTATATTTTTTAGAACCTAGGTAAAAATGTAGGTAACATTATGACACCAGAAATGTTATATCAATAATAATTTATATAAACATATAAAGGCAACATTTAAGATTGCCAACAATGAAATATAGCGAATTACATAACAGCGAGGTTAGGAACAGTGTACACGCTAAGGTAAACAGTGGAGCCTATATACTTTTTAGCCTGTCAAAAAGTACACCCCTTTTGTTTCTGGGATGTATTGTTTTATTTCATTCTCAATTTAAAATACATTTTGGCTTAATGTAACTGTACAATGTGTGTTTCATTGCATGTTAAATTCCATATGTGAAGCATTTCTTACATTATTTCTTTCGTATTAACGAGCGTCTTCTAGCTGTATAGAAATAGTTAATTTTAATTGAGGATAAACATTCTTTTTTATATTTGAGATTAAAAAAATAATGTATACAAAAGGGAAAAAATGCATGTCCCGAATTAAAGATATCCCTCTCTGATTACAGAAATACTGAGATAAGTGTGGATTCCTCGCATGTGAATTTTGTAAAACACTCAAGAAAAAACCTACTTCAACAATCCTGCAATCCCTGGATTTACAATAAGTAAGCATCACAGAAAATAAGGAAAATCATTTATATAGTTAGTTACAAAAATAATCGCTAGAAAGTAAAGTAATATTAAAGATGAAATCAAGTAGCCAGGAGTTTAAAGATTATTACTGTGTGTGTGATGGTGTGTGTTTGTGTGTGTGTGTGTGTGTGTGTGTACAGACATGTGTAAATAATACATACCTTTGTTTCCCTTCTTTCATTCACAGAAGACTACAAAAGAGATAATTAGCCAAGTCACTATTTATTATTCCAGCTGATATCTTGCAGATATGTGTCTATTGGAATCTCAAATAAAAAGTACTCTATATATTCTACTCAGATATAATCAAATACAACAAACGGAGGTGATGAATTTATGTTCCACATAAAATAAAGCTTCTTTACAGCAATAAAATTTAAATACTTCCTGCTAAAAGAAAAACAATAGCTACTGCTGTCAGAAAGAAAGAGTTTAGGGCATTAGGGTCATCCAATTATGATATCTTATATACATTCATTTTACTCTAAACAAAATAATGTATAAGTAGGAAGTAAGGTATAACATTTTAAGATAAAAATAAAATAGTTAACATTAATAATGCCCTATGACATGATGAGTATGCAAATCACCAAATATTTTTGGGTAACACCAGAAAAGGTAATATTACTGCACATGACCAATATAAAAAATAAGCATTACAAATCATTTTTAAAAAGTGACAAAAACATCTGTATTTAAATGTACATATAACACAAACTACAGATGTCTATAAAGTTTATGTTCATTATTTTCTGTAGTAAAGTACATGCTGCTAATGACATAACTAAGCACTAGGGATGGGCTCTGGGGGAAACTTGCAGAAAAATTTCATTTTTTTTGCCAGCAAAATTTTCACCCAATTTTTTGCCAGCCCTAAAATAAAATAAATCAAATTGCTTAGACCCAAACATTTGTCCACCGGTTTACATTCCCCAGCTTTCTGTTCAATTTATAATCTATTATTATGGGTAAAGATTTTTAAATGAAACATTTTAATACTGATATTTTACCTCCTAATGCCTTTAATTTTGGAAGGATATTCATAACATTTTTTACATAGTAAAATAAATTCAAGTTAACAAAAGTTCTTTATTTTCTCTTAATTCTTATTTTCTATGAGAAAATATAGATAACACATTGGCAATACTACTAAGAGCAGGGAATTACCATGTGGAGTATATCAACATATTCCCCACCTAGTTCAAGAAAAGTTGCATAGCTTGATTCACTGCAATTCCCTTTTATCTATCTATCTATCTATCTATCTATCTATCTATCTATCTATCTGTCTGTCTGTCTGTCTGTCTGTCTATCTATCTATCTATCTATCTATCTATCTATCTATCTATCTATCCTGACGACGGCCCTGCGTAAGATGGGAGAAATTCATTGATTGAGTATGTTACAATAAACTTACTTTTATCTACTTATGATCTCTGAATGAGTTCCCTTTTAAGCTTTGATCTCCGCTGCTATATATATATTCTGTATATTCATAAACACACACAGACACACATTATTTATCTGTGAGTGTGTGACTTTTATATCCTTTGTCGATGATAGATACCGAAAACTGCATCAGGTGTCCAGACACGGAGTGGCCCAATCCAAACAGCCAGGGATTATTTCACCACACTGAGCATATTTAGTCTGCAGTTAAAGTGCCTTCATGAACAGGAAAGAAACACAGATTCTAGAGCAAAGAAACTATATATTTATGGATAGCATGCTTTACAGTATGTATGCCACTCCTTGTTTGCATAAAATAGCAAAAAGGCCCCATCAGATTCTGTTAACAAAAGCAGTGTAACCCTGTACACACATACATCCTGAATAAGACAAATATTCTAAAATACAGAGTTCAACCTGGTGGAAACAATTCCACAATAATCCCATTGGAGAATTCAATGGAGGAGTAGAAATATATTGCATATCTATGAATAGAAAACTGAAAGCTCTTTCTAAACAGTGCTGTTAAAATGTAAAAAAAATGCACCAACTATCAACAGAATGTTTTAAGAAATGAATATCACTATGGTTGGCGATATAAACTATTAAAATGTATGTGTGAGTACCATTTCTGTATAAATCATAATATTTAATATGTGCATGCTATTGTACAAACTGTGGTATTAGACACAAAAAAAATTACAAGGACGTTGTAAATAATAACAGAACATTGTAAATAATAAAATAAAACTGTTACTGTTGGCAAAACTGCCAATTGAACGTCTGAGGGAGGGATCATTGTCTGTTATGGATGCCTTTATCCGTGATTGGCGTTTTTGGGGGAAACTGGTGTTGGGGGGTATTTGGAAACTAGGAAAGTCTTAAATGCCTCATCATTCTTTAAACATCCATATCAATCTTAATTTACATTAGATAAAGTAGATGATTTGCAAAACAGTTTACATTTAACTTAGTAAAGAAAAACAACTAGTGATTATGTTGCACTTTAGTATTTAATGCTCTATAATACTAGCAATATGCTACTGTATACTGTCATGGCTATGGTAAGTACATAATGTATACTAATCTTTTTTTCATCATTCTTCATAAAATGCCCAAAGAGGGATCAAAGAAAATATAACATAAAACTATATCAAGTATACCATGAACATGGCATAGTAAATAACAAAAAATATATCTTTTTCATAACGTTGTAACAGTGAAATACAAGAATCCATTTGCAGCTGTGTGAGCTAAGAGTCAAAAGGACTTCAGAACAATCTTATACTGTAATATTGTGGGATTGAATCACTGACTTTAACCTTCATTTCTCAGTCACATTTCAATTTTTTTATCCTTTAGGTTGGAAGGTGAACAATTTGTCCTCATGTGAACCCTGATTCCAACCTTTGCTCTAGATTGCTCACTTAGAAATCAGTTACGAATGACTAGTGTTCTGTCAGCCAAAATCTACATAATGTTGTCAAAGACTGTCAAGGAGATGGTTGACTGGATAAATCCCAGTGCAATTATATGATCAAACCACTGGAAAAAGGGGTCTCCGCATAAGTACACTGCAATATATCAATAGGAGAGAAAATATATATTGTAGATTTTTGAGATTTGAAAGAACAGTATGATAGATAGATAGATAGATAGATAGATAGATAGATGTGTGATAGTGTGATATATATCTATATATATATATATATATATATATATATAAATATATACACAAATAGACAAACTGAATTTTTGTCTCACAACTATCATAATATTAGTTACTATAGTTTTAAGAAAAATGTATAAAATAAAATTTACAGAATAATTTAGCACACAATACACATCCATCCACTTCCTACTGGAAAACTCATAGTATAAAATATCTTCAAATAAAATAATAACGTAACAGAGAACACTATAAAAAATAAAAATGTGATTATTCCATACTAAACACAGATATATATATATAAATATTATAATGTGTTGTATTATATTATTGGTAATTTTGTAGGATTATTGCTAGATTGATCGATAGATAGATCAATGATCAATAGAAGAGATTGATCAATGGATAGACAGTGAGAGAGCTTTATAAAAAAGATGAGTATTAGTATTTTTTCAGTCTCAAACCTTTGTTAAAACAAAACAAAGAAAAAGACATTCAGGTGGATTCCATTATTTGTATATAATATAATTGTTAGCATATTCATGATTTTATCTCATATACAAGTATATAGAATAGGACGCAAATACAATGAAACCACAAACATAACATGACTCAATCTAAAGGGAAAAAACAGCTATATATATGGGTATATCTGACTCGTATTTAGAAGTTTTTTTGTTTTTTTTTAATGGTTGCACACTCTCTTCCCATTCTCTGTTAATAGTTTTTCAAACTTTATTCCATGTGTCACATTAACATTAAACTGTTAACATTGTAACATGCAAAATAAATGAATTGTATTTAAGCTATTGTTTTTAATCTTGTAAATATGATGTTATTTAGAACTAAGCAACAAGAGATGCCAGTAGATCATAGAAAGCTCGGAGAACACATTATAATCTCCTTATATGCTTCTCTTACTTATGGTAATGTTGGAATTGTGTTCATTTTACATCTTTTGCTCTGCTATTGCCACATCAAAACCTTTTGATAGCTTATAGACCCTTATGGTGCCAAATAGCTAAGACCATTTTTCAACAGAAGAATCTACAAAACATCTTGAACCAAAGTAATGGTTTTCTAGCTTTTCTGTGCTTGGATTGGTATTCAAAAGAATCAAGGTCACAGTTTCTTTCCACCCTCGCACCACAAAGCTTTGCGGGTAAATCAGACAGGATTTGGGTTTTGTGGTTCTCTGGTAAAACAAATACATTGGTTTCCCCATTATCATAAAGCATCCATGATAATTTTTTTTACAACTGCAACAGTTCTGCTAAAGCATTAGCATATTTTGGCTGTGATATTGTTTTACCCTGACCCGTATAATAAGTGTCCATTAGCAAAACAACAAATCAAACGTTTGTTAATTTCCCTCGTTCCCACAGTGCTAGTGTTATCGTGTCACCAGATTTTAATTAATATGATAAGTAACACTTGCAAGACAACAGGCAGGGATTTTTTTTCTCTGTGCATGCACGAGTGTGGACTTTAAAAAAAGAAAGAAAAAAAAAGGGGGGGGAGGATGAGAACGTAAAGGGAAATGCTTTTGTGGCCCTGGCTTTGTTAAAGCTGGAAACATTTTAAACACTGTGTTCTATATCTCCTTGTTAATTATATAATATATCCCTTAACTATTAGAAATTGTTATTATAGTATACAGTAAGTGGGAAATTTTTTTTTTACCAAAAAACATTTCCTGCATTATTGATTCTTGTCATTCACCCCTTATTGAAATTCTTTTCACTTACAGAAAAAGGGAAAATAAAATACTTTTGGCTCTTCTAAAATCACTATCCCTGTGATTTTTTTTAGTACCCTTATTTCTTCACTCTAGAAATTGCTGTTCTTTTCATGTCAAAAGTGCCCTCTATGTGCCAAAAAGTGAAGTGCATTCTAAAAGCTTAAAAATCTTTTTTTTTTTCTTTTGTGCATATAAGCTAAAGGCCCATATTACATGTTCATCTCCTTTTTCCGATCATTCTGGTTAATAAAGAAAAAAGTAAAGATTTTGCCAAAAATATGTTTTTTAAACAAATGTTTATTTTAATAATCACCTAAACCGTGTCCCTCAAATGTTTCAAAAAAACAACTTGCACCCTTCCTTGATTGTGTACCAATCACAAGGTATGCTGGGTGTTGTAGTTTTAAACATCTGATTGGCTGCAGGTTGTACCTACATTTTTTTTGTAAGCTTTATGGAAACTCTGCCCACTAGTTTCCCCCAAAAGTATTCAGCTCTTTTGAAATAATAAGGTTTTGCAGGGCTGATTGTGGTGGAAATTATAAAACAAATAACAAAAGAGCAAAGATTTTCATTACAAATTTGGACAAAAAAAGTTAAAAACAGGAATTCGGGGAGACAACATTTTTAAATAGTCAAAATATCAAAATAAGAAAAAATATTCATAATACGGCCACTTTTTATTTCACTCTTTAGAATGTGACCCAGAGGGTCTGTTATATTAAGCTACTTGCCAACTTTGACCTTGTGATTTAAGCCAAAATTGCCAACCAAGGTGGAATTATTTCCATTGGTGAAATAAAGGAGTAAAAAAGTTCCTATTGACTTCAAAAACTAAAAACATCAGCATTCAAAAGTTTATTTAAGCCTCTCCACCCCACATCCAATTAGAATTTAACATTTCAATACTGGGTAGGTAGAGGGTGGAAACAGCTAGGAATGTGTTTTTTTAGAAAGCTATATCTGTTGTATTCAGTTAGATCAACTGGACTAAATTTTAAATCAGTTGATCTAACTGAATACAACAGATATAGCTTGACCTGGATGAATGAGAACCTTCCCAAGCATTTAGAAAGCATATTTTTTAGAACCTAGGTAAAAATGTAGGTAACATTATGACCAGAATGTTATATCAATAATAATTTATAAACATATAAAGGAACATTTAAGATTGCAACAATGAAATATAGCGAATTACATAACAGCGAGGTTAGGAACAGTGACACGCTAAGGTAAACAGTGGAGCCTATATACTTTTTAGCCTGTCAAAAAGTACACCCCTTTTGTTTCTGGGATGTATTGTTTTATTTCATTCTCAATTTAAAATACATTTTGGCTTAATGTAACTGTACAATGTGTGTTCATTGCATGTTTTAATCCATATGTGAAGCATTTCTTACATATTTCTTTCGTATAACGAGCGTCTTCTAGCTGTATAGAAATAGTTAATTTTAATTGAGGATAAACATTCTTTTTTATATTGAGATTAAAAAAATAATGTATACAAAAGGGAAAAAATGCATGTCCCGAATTAAAGATATCCCTCTCTGATTACAGAAATACTGAGATAGTGTGGATTCCTCGCATGTGAATTTTGTAAAACACTCAAGAAAAAAACCTACTTCAACAACCTGCAATCCCGGATTTACAATAAGTAAGCATCACAGAAAATAAGGAAAATCATTTATATAGTTAGTTACAAAAATAATCGCTAGAAGTAAAGTAATGTTAAAGATGAAATCAAGTAGCCAGGAGTTAAAGATTATTACTGTGTGTGTGATGGTGTGTGTGTTGTGTGTGTGTGTGTGTGTACAGACATGTGTAAATAATACATACCTTTGTTTCCCTTCTTTCATTCACAGAAGACTACAAAAGAGATAATTAGCCAAGTCACTATTTATTATTCCAGCTGATATCTTGCAGATATGTGTCTATTGGAATCTCAAATAAAAAGTACTCTATATATTTACTCAGATATAATCAAATAAACAAAAGGAGGTGATGAATTTATGTTCCACATAAAATAAAGCTTCTTTACAACAATAAAATTTAAATACTTCCTGCTAAAGAAAAACAATAGCTACTGCTGTCAGAAAGAAAGAGTTTAGGGCATAGGGTCATCCAATATGTATCATATACATTCATTTTACTTAAACAAAATAATGTATAAGTAGGAAGTAAGGGATAACATTTTAGATAAAAATAAATAGTTAACATAATAATGCCCTATGACATGATGAGTATGCAAATCACCAAATATTTTTGGTAACACCAGAAAAGGTAATATTACTGCACATGACAATATAAAAAATAAGAATTACAAATCATTAAAAGTGACAAAAACATCTGTATTTAAAGTACATAACACAAACTACAGATGTCTATAAAGTTTATGTTCATTATTTTCTGTAGTAAAGTACATGCTGCTAATGACATAACTAAGCACTAGGGATGGGCTCTGGGGGAAACTTGCAGAAAAATTTCATTTTTTTGCCAGCAAAATTTTCACCCAATTTTTTGCCAGCCTAAAATAAAATAAATCAAATTGCTAGACCCAAACATTTGTCCACGGTTTACATTCCCCAGCTTTCTGTTCAATTTATAATCTATTATTATGGGTAAAGATTTTTAAATGAAACATTTTAATACTGATATTTTACCTCCTAATGCCTTTAATTTTGGAAGGATATTCATAACATTTTTACATAGTAAAATAAATTCAAGTTAACAAAAGTTCTTTATTTTCTCTTAATTCTTATTTTCTATGAGAAAATATAGATAACACATTGGCAATACTACTAAGAGCAGGGAATTACCATGTGGAGTATATCAACATATTCCCCACCTAGTTCAAGAAAAGTTGCATAGCTTGATTCACTGCAATTCCCTTTATCTATCTATCTATCTATCTATCTATCTGTTGTCGTCTGTCGCTGTCTGTCTGTCTGTCTGTCTGTCTGTTGTCTATCTATCTATCTATCTATCTATCTATATACATATCTACTATCTATCTGACGACGGCCCTGCGTAAGATGGAGAAAATCATTGATTGAGTATGTTACAATAAACTTACTTTTATCTACATGATTCCGGATGAATGCCCTTCTGATCTTTGATCCAGTGTTGGATACTTTTGGAAAATATCAGAAAGTATATATATAATATATATATATTATATATATATATAGAGAGAGAGAGAGAGAGAGAGAGAGAGAGAAGAGAGAGAAGAGAGAGAGAGTGCACTGTTGAATTATATGTTTTGCCTATATTATTTACATTATTTTAAAGGTATTTTGCAATATAATTTTTCCCTACCCACATCAGAACCAAAGCAGTTTTTCTTATTGTAGAGAACAAACACCAAATTTGATGGCATGTAAAGCATAAGTAAACAGGCTCAAAAAAGACATTAACTAGTTTATGGTAAAATTACTAAATAAATAAAGACTTGTACTGTGCAACTAATGCAACCAATGCAAGCCAACTAGGTATCAATTTTTTTTTTTTTTGCAAAAAACTTTAACACCAGCTGACATTAAAGTCTCAAAACTGGTAAAGTTATTTATGAAGAGATTCAACTGGGATTTAAAATCAGTGCAGGGAATTCAATTCACAGCAATTGATGTATATATCTTTAAATACCTGCAATATTTAAATATGTAATTGCCGCTAATAAGAAATTACCCATACAGATTATATATTTGTGTTTCCTGTCAACAGTTTCATTATAATAGTCAAAAGCAATACACACAGCTTTTCTACTTTTTTGAAAATAATGGTGAGCTTCGGAAGAGAAAGGGCTCTTCTGCAATTTTTTTCTGATAATTATTTCATAAAAGACAATACCTTTATGAGAGATACTTGAAAAGATGGAAGTCCTTATATATAACTGCTCCTACAATTATCAGACTCTACTAAACTATTATTGATCCTTTTCACATTTGGTGGTAACGGAGTATTTTCCACTTATTTAAAGTGCTGTTCGCCAGAAAGTCCCATCAAGGCAAAAGAGTAGACAAATATGTAGTTCAATACAATAACAGCAAGGAAAGAAATTCACTGCTTCCAACATCAATGAAAGAACTACTCTCTAGCTGATGATAAATGCCTGATTGCTAGAAAAGCTGTGTCCCTTAAGGTCATTTGATATATGCCCCTAAGTAGTTTTAGTATTACTTATTGAGCCATCATTACAGGAAAAAGGAGAATGTTTTTTATTTGCTGCATGCAGTAAGAAAAGTGCATATCACAGAACTCCGATTAACTAAAGTGGCAGTTCAATGTAATGTTGTACACAAAATATTACTCTTGGTTCAAAATAGCTTTATTATATACAGAACATACTGAAAATATGCATCCAAAGAACTGGATTAGTAAATCAGGTATCAGTAAAGGTTTATTATAGTATCAGCTATATGGAGTATAAAGGGTAGAAATGCACTGAAAATTCATAATAATGTGGGGAATATTTGATTGTGGAAATAAACATTCACGGTGTAGATTTTTCACTGTTTAGTATATTTTGTCATACTGAACATGTTATAAATGGAACAGTTAAATAAAAGCTAAATAAATAATGGATTGCAATATAGGCAAAAGTACAATTATTCAGCAGGTGCTTTATACGTTGTTCACATTTGTAATATAAACATCATGTTATGTAATTGGGTTTACTTTACTCTTTACTTTATGTAATAATAATTGTTTCTAAATTATAATTATGTTTATCAACCCAAAAAACTAAAGACTCCCAAATGTTGAAAATTCAGTCCCAAGGTAGTTGGAAGTCAAATGTATTTGGCAGTCACATGCCAGAAAGATCACACCTAAACCCACCAAACACCTTAAGGTCCTTAAAGACATGCAACTGCCTTTGCATTGTACATGCAATCTGCAGTGACAAACTCATACACTACAATGACCAGCCCATAGCCTGTATTGGGACTGGTTGGTCAGGCGCCTATACATTGGCCCACCCCATTGGCCCATCACATCGGCTTGCTCTTGAAGTTAAAGGAGCAAATGTCAACAGAATTTTTTCATCTGTCCCGACCGTTAGTTTCGGTCCATACAACTTGCCGATATTAGGCAAATACTGTTGAATCTGATGGGATATATCAAAGCACAGAAAGAAAGCATGGCTACCTAAAAGGATATGTACACTGGAAAATTTGCTTTTTTTAAATTGTCCATTAGTGGAAACTATAATTCATTCCAATTATCACTGTACCATTTTATTGTTGATCTGTCCCCTATTTCTTTAGAAATCCAGTCTAAAACATCTTACATTTCAGCATTTCTGTAAGCAGTTTTGACAGCTGGAATGATTTGACAGTTGGCGTGCTGTATGCAGTTTTGACAGTTGGTGTGTAGGAAAATAGTATGGTCAGTAGGTCAGTAGACATAGCCTGAACAAAACAATTACTGTATTGAAGGCATGCAGCAACACACCCAAGAGTAAGGGCTTCTGTTTTTTCAATATATATACCCTTTTTGTATCTACTTATACCGTAGCAATTATCATGAATACATGATGATATAAACAGATATTTAAACTCTATGAACAGTCAGTGAAATTCACTGCAGATTGTTTTAATGGCTAAAGAATTTTGTAATATTTATAAATATAGCCAATAGCCAAAAGATTGCAGTATTTAAACATATGTGGCCAACATGCACCAGTTTTCACTTCTGTTTTGTTGGTCTCAATAACCAACACATTCCATGGCATTTACAATTACATTGATACAATCATGTAACGTACACAGGTAGAGCAAATAATACAAAATTCATACAGTACTCAGTGTGACAAAGTAATGAGTTCATAGGAAAACAGTAAATTAGGATGATGAAACTATGTTGCAAAATATCAGGCAAAACCACAGGTAATGAATAAAACCAACTCATGTAGGGTGAACCAAAAGTTGCAGAATGCAGCAATATATTTTGCACTATTCAAAAGGGATACATGGACCCTTTTGCCATAGGCTAGTAATATACTGTTCACATCAACTGATAGTAACCTGCAGCATTTTGCTGAATAAATCTTGCCCATAAAAAAGTATCAGTATGTTGTGTGTATCATGTGTAATAGTAATGAAACTAAACAGCGATAATTTAAAACAGTAATATTATGTAGCATAATATTTTCAATTAAATATTTTTTTAAAAAAAAAAGATTTTTGCTGTATATATACTTTATATTTGGAATAATAGCAATGAGAAAATGAATAAATAGACTTAAAACATCTATGTCATTGAGAATACCTTTTGAAAGCTTCTTTTATGTGAAATTTTCTTTTTCGTACCTAGTCACACCTGCTACATGTGATGTTAACCAGGTTCAACCTCTGCAAATAACTAAACACTTCATTCAAATTTCATAGGTTTTTGATTAGAAGTAACAGAAATATATAATCCAAAATAGAAAGGGGTCTGCTGTGCTATGGCAAAGCATAGTAAAGAAGTTGGAAGAGGCTTAGGGCATGAGGGGGTAGGAAAGCAATTTTATTATGGGTAAGCTAGTGGAGTTAAGGGACTAGGATTTAAATTAGTATAACTGAGTGAACAATGGGGAATGCAGGACTGGTGGTAGTCAGTCTCTTCTGGTGTCGCCTTCCCAACTGAAACTTACATTAACCACCTCTTGGACTGAATAGGCTATGCAAAGAAAAAAAGACTACAGGAAACTAGATTGGTAACAGCATATTGTGCTATGAATTTTTTTATTATTTGAATGGCACGCTTTTTTTCCTAGGTCGTCTATGTCTAGAAATGGCCCTAAGGGAATGGATAGTATAACTGTTAAGGAAGTCCCACCATTTAAAGGTGAAAGTAATATGCATGAATCTGCAGGAAGTAATGTGTAAAAATGGTAAAACATTGGAAACTTACAATGTCTTGCAAGGCAAAATAGGGGAACTGGCATAATTAGCTTGCATGCTGCATGGTTTTGCATGGAGGGGTTGAACTTTAGGTCTTTTTTCAACCTAAAATAACAATATACCCATGTAATAATAACAATTTCTCTCTATGTTTGATGTATAAATGCATCACTTAATATAAGAGAAGAGAACTGTTTAGCAACTAACTAGTACCTGCAAAAGAGTTTTAGCACTGGTCACTTCCGTGTTTTTTATTATTATTATTATTCTCTTGAACCCAAGGTCCTTTTTACCAGTCTATTTTTTTTCCACAACCAATCAGATGTTATCTTTCAAATGTTAAATAATATCTGATTGGTTGGAGCAAAATTAGCGCCATTTTTAACAATAACTTTTATTGAAAAGTTTTTATTTTTTTTTTATATAGAAATTTTATTTTGCTGTTTTTTTTGCTTTTAATCTACATTTTATATAGGGTTGGCCGAACATCAGTACAGGTACACAGACACAGGTTTATGTTTGCAGTAACTACAGGATTATATGTTCAATGGCACTATAATGGTGTAATTGCTTTAGTAAACCCGTCCCATGGGCATGGTAACAAACAGAAATAGATTTGGGAAGATGTTTTGTATGAAATATAATAATAATGAGATAGCATAGTAATACATTTAAATAAAATGCAGCTGCTTATTTTACCAATATTAGATTAGCATAAAAGCGTATAAAAGGATGGCACAAATACCCTACAGTATAAGCCTGATTTAAATAAACCCTTTATTTTTAAAATTGGATTCCACAACAGATAGAGACAAATACAGCTATACAAAGGAGTGTCATTTCTGTTTTTACAAACTAAAATTAGAGAGTGAGTAATTAGGTATTTAATAATAGACTTAAGCAGCATACTGGGAAATCCTGTAAACTGACAACTATGGTTTATTCATTGAGGATTCTGACTTGAAACCTAAAGTATTTTCTTTATAAGTTGCTTATAATGTATCCACCAGCAGAAAATTATTTGACGATCTATAAGAAATACTAACATATCATTCACAGGTTAAAAGGTCTTTGGTCTTTTGTTATCTTGCTTTTAGGTCTAGCACTTTATTATAATTCATTATCAGGATAATTTTGAATCATTTAATCATACAGTATTTATATTTGTAATGTAATATGGAGTGCTTACTATTAATATTTTTTAAATGCAGGTGAACACTGCAACACACAATCAGAGGGGCAGATACATAGAGAAATTGCAAAGCATGTGTTTCTTTCAAAAAGTAGTGAATTTGATTGAGCATCAACCAAAGTTTGATTGGTTATGGTAGAAAAGTGAAACAGAAAATAGTGTAATAGTAACTGCATTATTAATATTTTTTTCAAAAAGGGCACAACATTTAGACCAAGGCATAAAAATGACAAAATATCCCAATGAACATAATAACTAAAATGCAGTATTAGTTATATATTATATTTTAGTTATAATATAACTATTATATATTAGTTATAAATATTTAGTATATTTCTAATAGCCAATCATTAAATACAAAAACATAATAGAATATAATTTCTTAGGCCATAAAACTGGTTCAGAAAATAAATATTTCCTTTATTCACTATCCTTAGTAATCTGTTTTTGGAATATTTGCTATTGTTGTTTTTGAATTAAAAGCCAATAAAGACAAACTGCTGTTTTCACAGACATTGTCTGACATTAAAGCAGAACAAAGCAACAACTTTCCATTGTAATGATTTAAGTTAAACTGGAGCAATATTTGTTACAATCCGGATTCTCAGAATGGATCACTGAGGGAAAGCAGACAACAAAGGCTCTTCTCATTATTTACATCTTAATATAAACACACAGGCAGCAAGAACCCACAAACACATGAATATATGTCTCGTCCTTTAATATAGTATCATTGACTACAGCATGAATGAAATGACTAATTAGCAATTTCACGCTATCAGCATAAAGCCATCATTTGTATCACAAAGTCAGCAAAAACTGCCTCCTAATAAATCAGCTTACAATTCTATACAAACACCAGCTATCAATAAAGTTTAAGATGCCCTGTACCAATCACTAAAGTCAGATAATACCTAAGGTTAATGGCTTCAGACATTCCCAAGAAATATCTATGATCTGATAAGAGAATCCCACATTATTGCTATTTTATGTACGCATATAGTGGCCAAGAATAGGCAACCAAAGGCAATCGATGCTTAAAGCAGCTGTAATACATCTCCAACTGTAATGTATAACTTGTCCTTTCATTGCCTATTCACTGTGTGGCTAATAAATAGAACACAGACTCTGGACACCCTGATAGTAAAGAAGTGCTACAATTGTGTGCATGTCAACCGCTTGTAAAATTAATGCTGCCGTATTAAAAAAGACTTTATCTCCTGTTCTTTAAATTACCTAGATGCGTTTTTCAAACAAAATAAGGATCAAGCACGTTGCAGCACAGATTAGTAGTTGAATCTATTTTTCTAACTTCAGACAAAAGTTGTCACTGCATTGTTTTCATTCAAAGTACAGTCATTTGTTTTAATAAAAAAAACAATCTCTGTTTGTAAAGTACAAAGCTCTCATGCTTAGTGTCCAGATGTTACTAGCGGTATTATTTCTTTTTACTGCTCCACCAAGCCTCTGTGTATTTAACCCCTTCTGAGCTAAGAAACTGACAATGCAAAAATTATTTCAGGTTTTGAGCCTATAAAATATATTTTTTTATAGGAATTAGTGATTTGTCATAGAAAATGTCATACCAAAGAGATCCAGACATCTGCAATGCTATTTAGCATCTCTCTCTCTCTCTCTCTCTCTCTCTCTTAACATCTCTCTCTCTCTCTCTCTCTCTCTCTCTCTCTCTCTCCAAATTCTCTAAAAAGGTAAGAACAAAGGGAAAATGCCACTAATCCTAATAAGGCAATGGGCATACATAATGGTGGCAATATATAACTTTGAAATTCTTTTGTTGTAGTCATAAAAACTCACTACCACATAGTCAACAGGAAAACATGTTTCATAATATGTCTATTAGAAATTCATGTATAATTATT
Organism: Hymenochirus boettgeri; assembly: GCA_019447015.1. NCBI lineage: Eukaryota > Metazoa > Chordata > Amphibia > Anura > Pipidae > Hymenochirus > Hymenochirus boettgeri. Next base: position 223,298,389 of record CM033470.1, on the reverse strand, counting down.
ATGATCAGTGTAACCTATGCAGCTTTCTACATAGCAGTGAAGTTTTTAAAGAGCACTATCAAGAAAAAGCAATGCATAGAGAAATAATATACTAATTAAAGAGGTATATGGGGTGAATGATTTAACAATTATGCAACAATTTACAACTTTAATTTTAATAATTCAGATTTTCCAGCACATGGACATAATTTCAAAGCATAATGTTGGGATTTCGTACAATCTTTTTATGCATCAGCACTTGTCTTAATATATAAAGCACACGTGCCATATGTAGTTGCAGAGTTAAGGTGCCCATACATCTATAAGATTTGACTTACCCGACCGAGCGCTCACCCGATGTTCCTTCGATCCTGCCGGAACCGCTTCTCCCGATCTTACATTCGACCGACATGTGATCGCAAAATAAATGGGATTTTGCGATCGCATGTTGGCCGAATATAAGATCGGGAGAAGCGGTTCGGCAGCATCGATAACATCGGGTGATTCGGTCGGGTAAGTAAAATCTTATAGATGTATGGGCACCTTTACACTGTCATGAGATTAAAGATCAGACTTTTTAAATTAGACAGTTTCTAATTTACTGTAATTTCCCTGTAATGTTGTAAGCACAAGGGGGAATTTAAATTGCATCTCTGTTGCATATATGCCTTGTACTCATTTTATTGGATTGCACAGAGCTAATCAGAATGTGTGATATGCATTTGTTTTCAGTTAAAGATTGAAATGATTATATTTTACATCTTGATATTTTCCTGTTTCCTTGAACTCAGTGAAGATGTGCTGGTGACTTTGGGCTGGGTGGGAGTTTAAGAAAAATTAGCATCAATAAATATTCAAATGTTTTCTTGAAAAGTAAATAGAGCAACGCCGTATCTAAAGACAGACACACTGATACTGTATAGTGCATGTATGTTATAAAAAAAAAGAAAGTCCCAACCCCTATCTGTAGATGGGTTTACATTGCAATAATCATGCTCTAACATTATGGGTTGGCTGCAAAGTTGGGTTAGATATTAAAATCTGTTGTATTCAATTAGATCAACTGGACTTGAAGTTAGTTCTTGAAGACGTTTCGCTAGTCATCCGACTGGCTTTCTCAATTCAGAATGACTTGTACAAGAACTTTGTGGGCAAATTATGTACCTGGAAAAATCCCAATAGCATATCACAGCCAGGTGTTTAAGGGTGTGATTAGATAGTGGCAAGAGGTGTTATAGGAACGCCCAGAGTAAGGTGTTTTAAACATTGTACATGGCAGACAGTTGGTGTCGAACCCCCCACCTCTAGTAGAAGTAGAAAGTAGAATAGAAGAAAGAAAAAGAACAACGAATACCAACAGTGAAGGGGAAAAGCAAGAACAGGAGGAAGAACATGGTCATCCCATATGTAGCAGGGGGTCTCCGAGAAATTAAGAAGAATTTTCAAAAACATCGTATCCCTGTCTGCTTAAACCAAACAACACACTGAGGCAGCAATTGGTACATCCAAAAGACCCAATACCGAAACACAAGAAAAGTGACATCATATATGCAGTGCAGTGCAGTGAAGAATGCTCTGATTTGTATGTGGGGAGACCAAACAGCAACTGGCATCAACGTATGGCCCAGACAAGAAGAGCCAATTCCTCGGGTCAGGACTCAGCCGTGTATCTGGCATCTTAAGGATAAAGACATACCTTTGAAGATTGTAATGTTAACATACTGGCGAGGAACGTGACTGGTTCAAAGAGGTGTTAAGGAGGCCATTTATGTGAAAATAAAGAAGAAACCAAGCCTAATAGAGGTGGGGGGTTCGACACAACTGTCTGCCATGTACAATGCGTTTAACACCTTACTCTGGGCGTTCCTATAACACATCTTGCACTATTAATCACACCTTAACACCTGGCTGTGATATGCTAATTGGGATTTCAGGGTACAAATTGCCACAGATTCTTGTACAAGTCATTCTGAATTGAGAAAGCCAGTCGGAATGACTAGGCGAAACGTCTTCAAGAACTACATTTCAAGTCCAGTTGATCTAATTGAATACAACCAGATATACCATGACCTGGATGAATGAGAACCTTCACAAGCATGTTAGATATTAAAGTATGTTAAAGTATATTATTTGAGGTTGAATAAAGACATACGTCCATCCAGTTCAACCCATCTAGCAATATCCTCATTTCCTTCCTAACTGTTGATCCAGAGGAAGGCAAAAAAAAACACCAAATTTATGAAGGGGGAAAAAATCGTGGCAATCAGAAATATCCCTGGATCAATACCAGTAACTTGCAACATTCCTTGTTTGCAGCTTTTTTTTTAAAACTGAACAATAAAACTGCCATAAACAATGTCCACTGGAGACAGTCCAAGCTTACCACTCTTACAGTGCAAAACCCTTTCCGAACTTGAAGACTAAACTTCTTTTCTTCAAGTCTTAAGGGATGGCCACGTGTCCTTTGACATGTTCTATTGGTGAACAATGCCCCAGATAGTTTATTGTATGGCCCATTTATGTATTTATACACAATATCCTCAAGCAAGCGCTTTTTCTCTAGCGTACAATATTGTAACTTATCCAGTTTCTCTTCATATTCAAGCTCCCCTTATTAATTTAGTTGCCCTTCTCTGAACCCTTTCCATTTCAAAGATGTCCTTTTTGTACATAGGATTCCAAAATTGCACTGCATATTCAAAACTAAAAAGTCTTTTGCTCTATAGATTCACTTTATTTAATTGGGTTTTAAAGGGTAACTAAATCCAAATATTTAACCCTTAATTTAAAAACATTACTCCCCAGTACACTAATGCAATACAAGATATAACTCCAGTAAGCTGCATTGCATTCATTCATGTAAGAATTCGATTTTAAGTAAGAATGTTAGTATTTTACTACAGTACATCTCCCAGCCCATGTAGTCATTAAACAGCCTTGAGGTAATGTACACCTATTTGCCATTAACCCCAGTTTTTATATTCTACTTATTTGACAGATCATTTTAAACACAGGTGATTCCACACCAAAATGAAAGCCCCTTGAGTTTTGATAGCATTGGAAAATATTAAAGTGATAGAGGTAACACTTCATAAAACAGGCAGGATAACTGCAACCGGCAACGTTTATTTTACATGTGCAGACACGACACGAAAGTGTTACCTCTATCACCCTGATATTTTCCAATGATTTCCTTATGCCATTATTAGGATAGAGGCATAGATAGAGGTGACTGGATTTGCCCTATTACCAGCTGCATGGCGTACTATAGACTTTCTGAGTTTTGATAGCAGTTGTTACTCCAGGAAAATGGCAAAAAGAAAAGTCATGTAATAAAATTACAGGACTTGAAAATTAAACCTATAATTTAATTGGGCCCTGTTCTCTCTAAAGAGTAGAATTCTAATGCCATATAGCACCATAATTAATTATAAATAGTTTGGTACATTTACTAGTTTTGTTTTTCATTTACATGAGGTTCAAGGTTTCATTTTAAATTCTGCTGGCTGGTAAATAAACTGCATATAGGTAAGCCTTATTGTAGTCAGATTCTTAATATAGCACTAAAAATCATTTGATTCAAATGCCATAATACTTGTTTATGATATATGCTACAAACTACCCTTGTGGAAAATTGGTATTACATCAGCTTTTTTCCAATCCAGAAGCACATCTCCAGACAAAAGTGATTTTGAAAAGATAAGGAACAATGTTCAATATAAAACAGAACTCGGGATGACTGTCAGTCGTAGCAAAAGTACCCGCATGTGGCAGTTTGCCACCACCGAGTATGCAACCCAACGGTTGTGTCCAGCTGAAGAAACCATCTTAACACTGAAATGAATTGGATGGTATGTACCCATATGTTAGGATTGGCTACACGACAGGATTAACTAACTAAAGGGAGCTACTCAGCAGACACAAGGATATAGTAAGAAACAGTGTTTGTTAAAAAATTAATATAAAACCTAAAACCCAGCCACATAGAACACCATCTAAACTAACTAACTAAAAAATAATAAAAAGTATACAGGAAAAGATATACAAAGCAAGTAAGTCAAATCAAAGTAACAAGAAAGTAAGCAATCCTGAACAGAAACCAAGGAACACAGACAGAAGGGACTGGAATAAATGAGCTAGGAAACATGTCAGGAACTGGCCAGGGCCAGGAAACATTAGAACTAGATCCAGGGGGCAAGACAAGAAGGCAGAAGATGTGAAGTTCTGGCACTGAAGCAGAACCGCTTTAAGAAGTAATGTGTAGAACCAGAAAAGATAGGTTATCCCTAGACTCAGACAATAATAAGCACACAACAACACAGGCTCCAAAAGGACACTAGCAACCCTGTCAGGGTGTTTACCATTGACCTGGAACATGGCAAATTTCCACAGAGAAGAGAGAAATCTTATACAGATTCCACTCACCCTAAGGTAGCCAGCAGTACTGGCTATATTAGAAAGGTAGAAACTATAGGCCTCTGGGACAACTCCACAACAAGCCACCTCCAAGCAAACCCAGGAAAATGTAATCAGGACAGACATTACCGTAAGAGTGGGCAACAAGTGTGTAAGAAAAGCTTGGCGAAGGACTATGGTCATTTCAGTGGACTGGGTATGCTGACAGGTTTGAAGTAATCTGGATAGGCAAAGGAGGAATCATCTGAGCTGGCAGGACTGTGGTCTTTTTAGTGGACTGGACAGGTGTCATTATCTCGGCACTCTAGACACTGGACTGCGGTTGACATCTGAGCAGGATGAAAAAGAGTCATCTCAGGACACTGAGCATGGTGAGCTACTGAAGTCATCTCGGGACACTGGGCAAACTGAGGAACTAAGGTCATCTTAGGAAACTGGGAAGGCTGCGAATTCAAAGGCAGATATCTGCAGACCGTGGATTCAAAGGCAAAGGATCTGCAAGCTGTGGATTCAAAGGCAGCGGGTCTACAATCTGTGGATTTAAAAGCAGGGGGCCTGCAAGCTGTGGATTCAAAGGCAGAGGGTCTGCAAGCTGTGGATTCAAAGGCAATGGGTCTGCAAGCTGTGGATTCAAAGTTAGAGGGTCTGTAAGCTGTGGATTTAAAGGCAGTTCATTTAAGGGACCACGTCTAGGAAAGAGGGAGAGAATTTTTAACAGAGTTCAAAAGCAGATGGGAAACTTCAGGCAGAAAGTGTTTAGACTGAAGGGCAGCACTGTAAACAGGCTGCAGTGATGGAACCTGGGCAGGACTGGAAGCAATCTGTAGTAATGGACTCTGTACAGGACTGGATGCAAGCTTTAGTAATGGACTCTGTACAGGACTGGAAGCAGGCTGTAGTAACGGACCCTACACAGGACTGGAAGCAGGCTGTAGTAATGAACCCTGCACGAGACTGGAAGCAGGCTGTAGTAATGGACTCTGTACAGGACTGGATGCAAGCTTTAGTAATGGACTCTGTACAGGACTGGAAGCAGGCTGTAGTAACGGACCCTACACAGGACTGGAAGCAGGCTGTAGTAAGGAACCCTGCACGAAACTGGAAGCAGGCTGTAGTAATGGACTCTGGACAGGACTGGAAGCAGACTGTAGTAACAGACCCTGGACAGGACTGGAATCAGGCTGTACTAACGGACCCTGGATAGGAGTGTAAGCAAGCAGTAGTTATGGACCCTGGACAGGACTGGAAGCACGCTGTAGTAATGGTGACCGGGCAGGGTTAGGATTAGTCTGTATGGCTGGGGAAAGTAGATAGATTGTAAGTGTTGTCCAGAAGAAATGGGGGAAAATGTTATTTTGGGTTTGGATTTATGTTTTAGCTTTGAAATTGACATAGACTGGGACTTTTGAGTTTATAGGAGGATTAGCAGAAACAAAAGAAGATCTTTTACCAGGCTGCAAATAAAGGGTTAAAGGGGAAATGCGGTCTCCAAACAAGTTCAGTTTAAATAAAAGGCCAGTTTCTACCTTTAAAACAAGCCATCAACCACTTCTCTATGTGCTCCACAGCCCAAGATATAAAGAAATTACTGACCAGAAAGTTAATGGGTGGGAGGCTGACATGTGACAATCCCTAAGGCTGCTCCTCCACCTCGCTGCCAGCGAGCACAGCCTCAGACTTCAGTGACAGGACAGGAAACAGGAAATCCCTCCCCCTCCCTGATGTGTGAAGATCCCCACAGAGAAGGTAAGGGAATCTACAGCCCTACTCTCCCACTATGTGAAAAACAGCCTGTTCACATAGTGGGTGGGGCCACATGGGGCTGTAAGGGAAGGGGCCAAGGGGGGCTTGCAAATGGAGGGGCCATGGGGTCCATGAGTGGGAGGGACCAGGGGGGGCTTGCAAGAGGAGGGGGGCTGCAAGGGGAGGAGGAGACAACAGGCAGATTGACTGTCATCCACTGACATGGTTTCAGAGCAGGAAGTAGGAAGTGCAGGGGACCTGGTGATGCTGCTGCCATATCACACATAAAAATGTAAATATCTTCAAAACTATGCAAACTAAACAATGAAAATACATTGCAAAAATTCTCAGGAGAGCAATTCCTATCAATTTACCTAAAGTCATTTTTGGACCACAGTTCCCCTTTAACTTTTTCTTGAGTACAGAGTCCCTTAGAAACCAAAACACAGCTCATAATAGATTCATCACTCAATGAAATGGAGATCCTCCTCTAATACTCAGAGTAAATATTCTACCTGATCAAGATTGGAAGGAGGAGTAAAATCATCAGTGGTATAACCATAGAGGGTTTAAATCACACCAGCTCTTAAAGGGCATGTCCACCCATTTTAAAAACATTTTGTTATATAGTAGGGCTTCTTCCCCCAGCCCCAACCACTATAATAGTTTTAGTAATAGTCAGAAACTCCCCGATCATTACTTACCTTACCTCTTTTTACTTACCTTACCTTTCCTGCAAACATGGGGCCGGACCGGCAGCCACGTCCGTGATTGGCTGAGAGGCAGTCAATCACAGACGCGGCTGCCGGCAGTGGAGGACGCCGGGGGAGAGAGGTAAGGTAAGTAGAGTTCGGTAGAGTTTCTGACAAAACTATAGCGGTTGGGGCTGGGGGAGGAAGCCCTACTATACCACAAAGGGGATTTGTGCTAGGAGGAGGGAGAGGAATGGGTAGGAGAGGGAGGGCTGCAGTGTGCATGGCAAAATTCTCCCGGGGGCGAGACAGGAGGCAGAGTCCTATATGGAGGCCAGTTTTTGGGACTTTGGAGGGGCATAGCAGGCCAGCCATTTGGAGCAGGGATGTAAGGTAAGGATTTTTATACACTACAGAGTGGGGCCAGTTTTGGGTTAATTATAGTTTTGGAGGTGAACATGCCCTTTAAAGGGACAGTTCAGTGGAAATGTTCAATATTTGTTAAATTGTTAGTTTGTGTAATGCCTATTCTCTCCCATTTTGAAAAATTAGTTGATTTCATACCCTTTGCTGTTCCCTGCTGTTGACATTAGTGAGCTGACATTTCAGGTTCTAACGGTCCTTCTCTCCCAGGATGCACCACTTCCTTGGAATGTTCCTAACAGTAATTTCTACTGATTGGCTGTTGGATGGGTCAAACATGCTCAGATCTCTACTGAGCAACTGAATCAACCCAGGCGCTGGGTCAAGTGCAAGACCATAACGGTCTCTACTAGGGGTCCTGCAAACAGGAAGTCAGTATTTCAGTTGCATTTATTTATACTCAGCCACAGGAAAAGATAAATAAAGCAAAGTGAAATCTAAATAACAAGAGAGTAAACAATGTTTAACTAAAATCATGGAACATGGGCATAAGGGACTGGAATAAATAAACCAGGCAGAACAGCTAGGTTCAAGTCCAAGTTGTGGTTCCAGCACTGATAGTGCAGTATCTGCTATTAGGTTTAGGCTGCTCTATAGTGTATACAGAGTGAAAAACTGATTAAGGACATTTGATTTCACTTTGACCATATATAACCACATTAGCCCCAACATTTAAAGAGTCACTATACTCACTCAAACAACTTTACACTTTCTGAAACAACAATTTGAGATAAGCAAAATGGTGGAACTCACATACTTATCTGTGCTTTCTTTGTCATTAAATTATTAATATTTCCTCATAAGTGACCCCCACCTCCCTTCTGCACAGCCTCACTATGCACAAAGCTCTGCATGCAGATCTCCCCCTCCCTCCCCCTTTTTCTCTGCTAAATCTCTTAAGTGTTGCAGAAAATATGCTGGCAGGCAACCAAAGATCCTATTAAGAGGTCAGGGATGGGGAAATATTATAATTTCTGCTTCTGGAGTGACAGGTCTTTCCCTTTAAATGCTGTGATTTCAAATAATGATTTCTCAGAATCTACAGCTAAGATTTAAAATCCCAAAAAGTTTTGTAGCAGTAGGATACTGTATATAAAGGGAAAAAATTTAATAAAATGTTATTTTTTAGAGTAAAGATATCCTTTAATGATACCGCATTCTCTGTCCTCCTTATTTTACTATTGATATTACTATTACTGATTTTGGGGTCGGACTTGCTTTTTCAGCTATCCTCACTTAATTTTGTATTTTAGCTAGTTTAATAGTTTTCTTACAGTCCCTATATTATTATTTGTAAATTATTGTTCTGTTCCCTCTAATTAAAGATCTGTCCCATTTTCAAAATTCGAAAATTCAAAAAACGAACCCATAGAAGTCTATAAGAGAAAACAATTCGAAAGTTTCTGTCCATTTTGAGGGACAAATATTAATAGTAGGTTACTGTAAATGACAATGAGACATGAAATGGTCTGGGGAACCCATAAATATAACCAAAACTTATTTTAAAACTATCTTTCCTCACGATCGGGCTGTTTTTGAGTTTCGGTATTCTATTTTTGAGAGTTACCCAAACCAACCGCTACTTTTGAGGGTTATTTCGATAATCGTCTATTTTCGATTTCGATAATCGTCTATTTTCGATTTTCGATGATCATCTATTTTTGATGATCTATTTTCGATCATCATTTATTTTCGATTTTCGATGATCGTCTATTTTCGCTAAAAATCTAAAATTCGGGTTCCGTGGAATCCGGGAGTTCCGAAAGTTTCGTCGGGACTTCGAAACTCTCAGATTTGTTTCGAAAACAGATTCTATTTGAATCCACATTACATCTCTACTGAGAAGTAAGCAACATATGTGCAGTCCTAATTTTATTTTATTTCCTTCCTAACCGCCTCTCACACTCCACTGACAATCTATTTACAGCCTCCCATCACCTTATGTCTCACCCCCATTTCCTCTAGACTGTAAGCTCTTTGGGCAGGGTCCTCTGTAAGAAAGTAATCATTCTGTGTAATTATATTATGTATTACCTGTGTATTTAATATGTATGACTTTGTAATTGTAAAGTGCCATGGAAGATGTTGGCGCTATATAAATTATTATTATTATAATTATTGTGGATTTATATAGCGCCAACATCTTCCGTGGCGCTTTACAGTTGCATTAATATACATAAGGAAAACATACATGTTACATACAAGGGTAGTGCAAGTAATACAGAGTGCAAATAACTGGTCCAACAGCATTCAGTGTGATAAGTTACAGTATTACTGTGGTACAATGTTATGGTTATTTCATGTATTTACAGTGGTTATTGTCATTTCATGTATTTACAATTTTTGATTTACATGTTCTCCATATCTCTATGCTATCCCTTCCCCTATCTTATTAAACCCTGCATCTTTACTGCCCTATCAACCCCAGTGATGTCCACAATACCCCAATACTTATTTTGAAATCTCCTCCAACACTTTAGGCATCTTATCTCCAAAACAGCAACATCATCATTGAGGTGCATCCCATCCCTACTAATAGGCCTCCTACTTACACCAACATCTTAGCCACATATTAATATTCCTAAGCTACTGTTGCCTCCCTAACATATTTCTGAAAAAACTTACCTGGGGATCCTTGCTTTTAACCCCTAACCTTAGAAAGTTATTTTAAGGAAATCTCCTCCTTCTCTAACTTTGTCATTGGCACCAATATGAACCAAGACTGCTCCAAACCCTACCCAATAATCTACCCAATGATCCCCACATGTTAAGACCTAGCAACAGGTTGGCATGACATCAGGTTGGCAAGGCACGGCATGCATGGTCAGAGCAGCAGATAACACTATCCACTTTATTAAAAATTGATTGGTCTACCACTACCACCTGCCTAGCCTTCCTGAGACTTGGTTTTCCTCCCTTGTATTAGAGATGCTGGTCCCTTGGGTGCTCAAGGGATCAGCATGCCCTATCCATGCTTTTTCACATAAAATGACATCAGTTGGAATGGACTAGCTTGGAGGATTCCACCCTACACTTCCGTTCCCTTCTTTCCCAGGTAACCCTTAAAAATTTACCTTCTTTCTCCACCTTATATACCTATTTCAACTCACCGGTTTACTGGCCTCTGCCAGTGTCTGCACTCCTCAGCCGCTCCAACTTCAAGCCGCTCCAACTTCAAGATTCCATACATGTGGTAGATTTCAAGACAGAACCTCTATAAGATAGATGGTGCTAGGTGGTTACATTTAACATTTGAGTTTTGATCAGGAACTGCAGATGGGCTGCGCCATCTTGCAGCCATCAACTGTGTATGGCAGGCATATAAAATAGGACACCTGTAAATACAGTACCAGATAACTTATGTCTGGATAGAAACCAGAACAATATTGTGTGAGAAATAATGCTGTTTACCCAGAAGACCCCAACCACGTCAAGTAGTTTTGATCAGCTTCCCGTCACCACATAAAGGCATAAGCTCCCAGTGTGCTTGAGTACTGTATCTGCCACATGCACAGATATATGGTATTGTATAATCTGTATATATTTAATTTATACTAGGAGTTTGATTACTTGGAGGATTTCCATACCCTCTTATATAGACTGGGACATCTTTATAATTCTATATTTTGATTTATTTCCTAGAGCGTTTATCAGGGGAATGTGTTTTTTGCTTGTTTTTTTTCTTATTAGCCATTCATTTGCTACTATATTTTATATAGCATGTGTGTTGGAGTATGCCCATTTTTCCACTTTTGTTTTCAACTTTAGTTTGTTTTTACCCACTTGACTATATATTGGCACTTCATCTGCATACTTTCCAATTTTGGCACTTCATCTGCATACTGTAAAGCAGATTAGCATTTAAATTGAATGGCACTTTGTATGTTCAGATTAAATACTGTATGTACTAAATATTAAATGGATGAAAATGAATTTGGAATAATTTAAATCTAAAAAAACTATTAACTCAAAACAATCTAAATTAATTCTAAATCTGTTACAAATATTATGGTTTCTAGCATTTTTCTGCATAACTATTGTATTCAAGTATTGCCTGCCAAGACAATTGATGGCACCGAGGAGTGTTTGATGCAAACTGGTTTAAAACTGTTTTTTAAAAAAAAAGGCAACTTTCAACATTGATGCAATTCAGTTGTGTTTTGCAAACAAGAAAATTCAGTTCAAAGTCCACATATAAGTATTGCTGTTTAAACTTTATAAACTTTGCCCTCAAAGCCAATTACTATAACATCAAAATAAATATGACATTTGTGTGGATATGTTTCCATATATGTTTTAACAAATAAGGGGCTTTTCATTTGAATGTTTTCTAAATGTTTGACCTTTTTGTTTCATTCAAGGAGAAGAACATAAATATTGAACTTATATTCTGGTTATATATTTATAATTCACCATAAAAATAAACAATGTTTGTACCATATTGCATTGCTTTAAAAAGAGGCCATTTAATTATGGCTAAACACTTGGCACAATCTCTTAACAACTAGGGATTAAAAAACATATTCATGGTTATAATGCAAAATAATTCACTGTGGATTTGTGCATCCTTATCAATAACCATAAATATGTTTTTTAATTTTAATAATATTGTAGTTTGATCATTTTAAACAAAATCTTTGCCCCCTATTACTTAAATAAATATAAATGGATCTATGCTAGAGATTATTTAAGAAAAACATAAAATGAAAATGTTACATTAATTTAATATTAATTCTGCTCATGTCAAGGCAACAGAAGAATCTGCAGTACATTGATAACTAAATTCCACATTGTTCAAACTGGATTATTTTAAGGGCCTGTCCACCTCCAAAATGAAATTTTGCATACAGCTAGGGCACCCCCCAAAAGCTTAAAGCGCCGTAAGTGCTGGTAAACTGATATTTCTTTCCCAGTGTTTGCCACATTTGATCAGCAGATCCCAGACTCTAGGTATATGCTGCAGTCATGGCCTTAACAGATGATGTTATGGCCAATGACTGCAAAGTATTCATAAAAGATATTGAGCTCTGTGAGAGGGGGGAGCGTTGCGGACTGGGAAGGATATCTTGGGGGTAGCTCTACCTCTCTGCTAACTTTAATTTTGTGGTTGGACATGCCTTTTAAAAAAACAACTGCATTGTGAACAATGTGCATAGGGTTTATTTATCAATGAGTGTAAAACTGTTTTTATTAGATTTTGACACAATGTGCCTCTTTAAATCACACTGCTTGTGAAGAAATACAAAAACCTTACAAATAAGTCCTCGGAAAATCCAAAATGATTCCCAAAAATAGCAAAAATGTAACGACAAAATTATTTTCACAATCATATTATCATTTAAATTAATTAATTTACTATCAGTTGATCAACATAAATCCCCTTGAATAAAATTAAGCAAGCATCTGCACTATAATTAGACTAAAGAAATAGTAGATTATACCAATGATTAGAATGACTTCTTGTTAAAGGAGGACTGTACTATTTTAACAAATTCTTTAATCTACTTAGCTTCACATTTAAGGTATACTCTTTAAAAGAGTGTTTACTGTAAAGCTGGCCATACACTAGGCAGACATAAGATATATTTGAGATATCTATCTAATGTCTAGAGACCACATTTTACATGCAGCGTTTTTATTATCTTGAGATGTTCCTATCTGACCCATTAATTTTGTGAATGTAAAATAAATATATGAATAATCCACTTAAAAATACTAATACTAAAATTAGCTATTAGCTCCCTTTTAAAGGGAAACAGTGGTCTCAAAACAAGTCCCCTGTAAACAGTACACCAGCACCAGCAATCCTACTACTAAACAAAACATCATCAGCTTCATCATAAGCCCAACCCTTAAATCTTCTTAATCATATTTAAAAATGTTTTCTCTCCATAAGGTGTCCATAGGTAGAAGAAAGGACAGATAATGGTTGCAGGTCTGTAACTAGCTTTAGAAAAGATAGGCATATGTCTCTGTGACACATGCCTGTCACAGAGAAAGTGCACAGTAGGAAGTGGAACTACCCTATAAATCAAGGTACAGAGATGCTAGAGACATTATCCTAGGTTTGTTTGAGAGGTATGCAGGAGCTCTAAAGTGACTGTTTTTAATATATCACTATGCTTACTTTGACTTTGGATCTAAAGTTGTTAAGTTCAAAATTAATTCATGAATCCTTTGGTTCTTGTGCTTGCACATTTAAGCCTATGCAGGATACCCATGTCTCCATCACAAGTACCTATTTAAAGGATAATTATACTTCGCTCCCCCACTCTCCTCTTCTTCTTTCAATGGATTATTCCCAGTGTCAGAACCTAAACTGCTTGTTTAGGTTCTGACCTAATTAAGCAGCTTTACTTACCCAAAGTTTTCATTACTGCTTTGTTCCCTCTTCCAGGGTCACGATGGGGCAAAAAAGTCTCATCATAGACAGATCGAGGGAAGCAGAGAGGACCAAAACAGCAGGTAAGTAAAGTTGCTTAACTAAAAATAACCGAGGAGTGAGGACCTAGCAGTTTAGGTTCTTACCCTTGGTGCATGGTGAAGCAGGGACAATGTAAATATCCAGTCTGGTGCTGAATTCATAATCCACTTTTCTGTCTTCCAACTTTGGATCCATGAAGGCAAAGGTAAATATGAAGGAGATGGTATCACTAGTATACATGTTAATGCAGGCTTAGTACAGCAATATGTATGGTGGATGTATGTATGGTTGAAACCAGCACAGGATCTGCTAACAAGAATGTTAATATGTTAATAATGACATACATGAACCAACAGCTATAGTTGGCCTGTATACCAATGTATCTGCCTCTGGAACTATTGTGGTCTGTCAATGCTTCTTTCTAATGGATCTGTAGGCTAGGAGAAACAGATACACTGTAATCTTATGCGTTATGGCCAGCTTTAATTGTTGTCATCCATTGAAAGCAAAGGTTCATGGTGGTAAAGTGGGGTGAGATACATTGTTAATAATTGCTTAAAATATTAAAAGCAGTAAGAGTAGCTATATTTCCTCCAGTTTTGGATTCTCAAAGGTAAGCAATGATGAGTGAAGATAATGCGTGAATACGAGCGTGTTAGGTTTTAAAAAGCACTCTATATGTAATAGACAGGAAGGATTTCTAAATATTAATAAAGGAATCTCATTGACAATTAGAACCATACACTCAAGCCACACACATCACTCTACAGATATCATATTAAAAATACCAGAACAGTAATTTGTTTTTAAAGCAACAAAAATATTGCTCATTATTTCTGCACTAAAATAAATTGTAGTTTAATGTTTTCAGTGAACAGTATGTTTCTCTGCTAGTTTATATTCATAAAATCTGAAAAAGTAATGCTTTTCCCATTTTCTGAATAGAACAGGCATATTTAATTTGATGTCACTGGCGATTTACTTCAGCCTTGCATTTTGCATGCTCCTCACAAAGCCTGTAGAAAGGCAAGGAAATTTTTGTCTAGGCTTTTACCATTCATGACGGATGTTTTTAAAGACCAATTTGTCCCTGCATGCACTTTGTTACAATTTTATTGTGCAGCCTCCTAATCAGGTTTTTTTTGGAAAGAAAAGTGTCACAAAGTGAAATTCAAGGAACAGAGACCCTGAATGTACATTTATCCTAGTATAAAATTCAGATCAATTCTAAAGCATTAATCAGTTATTTAATTCATTATTTATACATAAAGGAGGCCAGGGGACAATTTTTGTTCTGATCACACAGCTCGGTGCCTTTCTGTGGGGATCCCGTTTTGTGCCACTGTACAAGAACAAAACCCATACAGTACTCACGCTGTTTGTTACCTCAAAAGCAAAAGAATGAAAAACAAAGAACTATTATAATGCACAAAAAAAAATATTCCCTTTCGTGTGATTTTGCAGGTCTGCAATTAAAAAAATAAGAATGGTAAATTGAAGAGGACTGAAAATGGGGAGTAGAATTTGAGGCAGGGGGTTATACAGAACAAGAAAACTGATACATAGGAACAAGGAGGAAAGGGTAGAAAGATTACGGCTAAAACTTTTTAGGAATGTTAAAATCAGATTAAATATACTGGGAATTGTAAAAGCTATTGTAGTTGTACTGGGAATATATACAGTAAGAAATGCAATAGATTTTGAAATTTATTCCAGATGTTTGCAAATGATTATATTCTGATTGGGAACCTTAAATAGTTAATATTAATTGTGCAAATAATATGGATATTTAAATCACTGGAAAAGCACATTAAAGGGCATGTCCACCCCCAAAACTATATTTTAACCCACTACTGGCCCTACTGTGTAGTGTAGTAAAATCCTAACCTTACATCCCTGCTCCAAATGGCTGCCCTGCAATGTCCCTACAAAGTCCCAAAAAATGAACAGCAGGAGCCTGCCTGTGTCCCATTCTGTCTCTGCCTCCTGTATGCCTCATCCCAGAGAAATTTGCCATCGGCACTGAAGCCCTCTCCCCCTCTCTCCTCTCCCTCCCTTTTTGCTCTCCCTCCCCCTAGCTACAAACCCCTTTCTCACTGTAGGGCTCCCTCCCCCAACCCCAACCGCTATAGTCATTTGTCTAAAAACTTCCCCCAATCTATACTTACTTTGCCTCTTTCCCCCGACGTTCTGTACAGCTGGAAGCCACGCCCGTGATTGGCTACCTCTCAGCCAATCATGGATGCGGCTGCCAGTCCGGCCCCCTGCTTGCAGTTTCATGCAAGCAGAGGGCCGAGACAGAACATGCAAAGTAAGTAATGATCGTGGTAATTTTTAGACAAATTACTATAGCGGTTGGGGGTGGGGGAGAGAGCCCTACACTACAGAAAAAAATTTAAAAAGGGGTGGACATGCCCTTTAAGGGACATAATTGCACCTTTACTGCCATTGCAACAGATTGATTGCTATTCGCATTTTACAATGGTATCTGTATTTTGCACTCGCAAGTGGAAGATGAACATCCGTTTCAGTCGACTATAGTTTGGTGTATGGATTCTCAGTTGGGCTGTATGGATATTCATTTGGGAGTTACTGATGATCTGACCCGGTGGATAATCTACGATGCCCTTTGAAATGTCCATACACCATACTATAATTTCCCCACTCGTGCATCACGGGTCGGCCCCATGATCACAAGTGTGTACAGAGCTTTACAGTGACAGATTGAAAAGAGTGATTTTCTGTTGCACCAAGAAACTTTTGATTATTTGTAACAAAGGAAACTCTTAAAAGTTCATTGGAATACAAGAAGTAGAAACTGATTATAAATGTAGTTAAATTAAGCAAGCCTGAGAATTTTTTTAAAAATGGTGGCTATTTGTACAGTAAGTGTTTGCCTTGGTTGTAAAATAAAGGAAGAATGGGATAGTGGAGAGACTATGGGCCATAAAAAGTTAAAGACAAACTTTCCATAATTTGACAGCTTTTCTCTATTTTTCAAATGTATTTTTCTACCATATAATATGTGTTTACTTGACAGTATAGCTTCTCTCCTGGTGGAACGTATTTTAGCTTAAAACATCAAAATCATAGTTCCCTAACTGGTGAGACCGAAACAGGCTGTGCCCCGGAATGCCCACCAGGCATGCTTTGACACTCCCTGACACACCCAGATCCAGCAGGTGAAGAAGATCTATTAGTGAATGGACAACTCTGGAAAGACACAGGGAGGTAGATTGGAAATTCACTAACTCCATGCAGTTTTTATATCTTATTTGTGACAAGCAACACACTAATATGAGTTCTGAAGATCTTTCTTCAGGAACATCAAACAGGTGAGTTCATATTTGGGGTATTTGAATTTTTAGGGGTTGGGGAGAGTAATTAATGTAAGGCTAAGTTCACACTGTGCATTTTTTAATGGCGTGGAACATTACACTTGCGCATAGCGTCGGCAACCATTTTCATTTGCACCGTTGTGTGTTAACGCACAGAACTGCAGTGCGTGCGTGCATCGCAGCTCAATAGTGTGAATGTTTTCACACCAAAACGCTTTATAATGTGAAAGTAGCCTTAGAGGTGGCCATGCCTATTAACTATTCTGCAAAAGTGTTGATGAGACACTAATTACACTTACTGGTGGATATGTAATGGGGATATTACATTGTTCTAATTATCACAATAACAAATTATTAACTTCTTTTTAATATCAAGTAATAGCAAGCACATAAATCTTTCTACATTTTCCACAGGAATCTGTGCTTATATTTAGTAATGATCACAAGACACACAACATGAGAGTTCTATGGTACAATGATCATGTTACCCTTTTAAATGAAGATATGTAAGAAGAAGCAAATTGTATAAAACCAGTTACCTGTATCTATATCTGTGGTACAATTGTTAAATCTGCAATAGATTGGTACAGTTGAAGGTGACTACTGTTCTTCTTAAATCCTATAAACTTCAAGCATAAAAAGTAAATACAATAGTTTCCCAGAGAAGCGTAAGGTGTGTATAAAGGGTAAAATCAAGTTATGTTCATTTGGAAGCTGTTGCCATATTGTTTTTTTTACCTATCCCCTCCAGAGCCTAGCTTTGTGCCTTGAAAGTTGATGACATCTTGTTACTGGTTTGCTGAATGTTAAGCTCTGCCCCTCTGAGATTTCCCCTGCTTTCTCCTGCTTGAGCTTCAAACAGTAATGCCAGTGATAAAGATGGCCACAGTATTTTTAATCTGCAGCTTCCAAATAGCTTGATTTTTCAGTGCACTTAACCTTTAAGGGTTACAGTAGAACTAAGGTCAGCTTCTCTGACCTTACACATGTACTGTATGCTGTAATGCTTGTTAACATTTGATTGAGATGCTCATTCAAAAATAAAGCTGCACTACTTACCTAAGTTGCGACCAAAGATCAGGTCTAGCTCTGGACCCCACCCCCCAATCAGGCCTGGACATGGGAAGACATGCTTTTTGCAGAAAGCGCCTTCCCATCAGTCAGTTAGAGGCTGGGGACAGAAAAAGACCAGCTCAACTATAGACTTTAGGTAAGTATTGCAGGTTTCCGAGTGAAATCAAAGAATGAATCCAGTCTCATCAACAAAACATTAAAAAGTTTTGTTTTTATATTTTAACTTTTGGTAAAAAAACATCTGATGTTCTAATATCATTTGAATAATTACCCTACTCTGTATGCTAGATAGCATTTTTTAAAGATCTGGTTGTTTAGCTTCAAATGCCCATCCTAGCTTGAGTGCACAAGTGATTGTTATGTAAAAGGCTGTGATTGTTTTGTGTGTATACAAACACTAATGCATGCTCAATGTTGTCCTCCCTACTTAAAACCAACCATCGAATAGCAAGGTTCCCATAGCAACAAGGATTCCATTACTAGTTCTAAATCTTTCCAAGTTGAATGCAAATGCTGTATACATAATGTGTCTACCCATGGAAGTTACAAATATTTCTACGTTTCAAAGTTTTGTCCCACTTAAAATATAATCTTAACCAATCAGATCAATACATAAAATTCTTAAATGTCCTAAGAAATAAAAATTAAAATTAGAGATGTACCTGGTTTAGGATCAAAACTACTGGTTCCGCTATCAAAATATCTAAAATGTAGACACAGGTATACACCCCTACTGATACTCTAACACACCCACACCTACCTTCCATTTCCATTGCAACCATACATAAACCATCAACAAAGTTAGTTTTATGGTCTAAAATGCAAAAAGCATGTCCATAACATTGCACAGAAATAATACACAAACAACCTACTGATACACCACTCAACCCACCTACTCTTTCATTCCACAGGCATCCCTACCTAAAGTATCAAAAAGTTAATTTTATGTCATAAACATATCCCTAAGACACAGTTACACACACCTACTGATACACCCACCCAACCTTTCTGTTTCCATGGCAACCATAAGCCCAATAATACATATATTTGTATTTGATAAAAATGGATTTTGTTGATTTTGAAAGTTTAGACTTAAATTTTCCCTTTCTAGTTAAATATGATATTACATGAGATTTGTAGTTTTCAAACATCTGCAGTGCTGCAGAAAAGACATTTTGCCTTTATGGTCACAAATAGAAAAACATACCCCCACACGGATACAAGTACACACACCTACTGATATACACACACCCTACAGCAAATCTACCAATGGCAACCATGCATAAACCATAAAAAAAAATGTATTGGCTAAAGGCAAAAACACACTCCCTAACACCAACAGCCACTAATACGCCATCACACCCAACCTACCCAACCTGCCTAAACAATTAAAAAAAACTTCCTTTTATGCACTAAAGCACAAAAACATATGCCCTACCTCCACAAAGACACAGGTACACAACCCTACTGATACATTGCCACACCTAATAACCATTCTGTTTTAATCGCAACTATACATAAACTATTTTAAAAGTTTGTTTTATAGTTAAAATGAAAAACACATCTAAGACACATCTAAACCCTAACTACCCATATATTTCCATGGCAACCATACATAAACTATTAAAATAAGTTTGTTTTGAGGTGTCCTTTCAGCAGCTGAAAGTACATTAGGAACCGAGCTCCTGTTTAAACCACAGAAGTATAACCCGTTAAAACCCAAAATAATAGGTAAGAAACAAAAAGAGATATAAACAACCTCCAGTGACACTTCTACGAGTACCGTATATACTTGAGTAAGTCGAATTTTTCAGGCTTTAAATTAGCCTGAAAACCTAACCTCGACTTAACTCGAGTCAAGTCCTAATTTAGATCCAAATTCTGCAATTACAGATATTAACCATAGGTGGTGCTGTGTTAACCTGTATAGAAAGTTACAGGAGCTGATCTGCCTTTACACTTCCTGCTTCCTGTATTCTGCCTGCTGGACTCACCCAGCACTGTCACTGGATGCTGTAAATCTGATGGGTCTCCTCAGTTTGGGGCAAAAAACAGCTGCTAGTTCAGTGCAAATGAACAGCTTGAAACTACAACTCTCAGGTGACATTTTTAACTATTGGGGTCAGAGAATCCTTTATATATGGGGGTCAGAGTTCCCTTTACTATATGGGGTTCAGAGGGCCCTTTACTATGGGGTTCAGGAGAATTGTAATGATGGTAACTTAATTAAAATTTTACTGAACCTTGCCACTCCACATGTTAGAAACTGAAAACTCCCAGCAACAAAGCATGCTGGGAGTTGTAGTTTCCAGACATCTGGAGTGCCAAAGAATTGGAGGTTACTGGTACTGGATTTGGCTATTACTGTAAGGGATGCATGTTATGGGAATTCTGCTGTCCATTTAAAGGGCACTAAAGCCTAAAAACAACACAGAATCAGAAGGCGGTAGTGGTGATAATTTCTACCCTCGACTTATACTCGAGTCAATCATTTTTTTACAAATTTTTCAGGTAAAAATAGGTACCCCGACTTATACTCGGATCGACTTATCCCAGTATATACGATACTTCAACGCTCAAACCACTTGAACGGAAATAAACAGATTATTCCAAGCAGACACAAACACACTGCCGAGAAGGCGGACATAAACATGTGGTCTCAGAGTTTCCCTTCTCAGTCCCCTGGCAAGTCCTCTGTTTAAAGCCCTGAGCCCATCCACGTGAAGCCACTACCTCAATGACTACCAACAAACTCTGCTTCCCAAACAGGATCCACAAAGTGGGCCATTTGATACAGCAGCCTGGCTCCTAAGAGCTCAGAGTGGCCCACTATTTCCCAGAGAGAGCAGCCAGAGGGACAGGACTGGACACTGAAGGTGGATGATTCTAGGGTATTGTTAAATCCTAGAGGGGTCACTGAGGTCTTCTCTGGATATATTTATTTGGAGACAATAATAGACAAATGAATAGACACACACAAGAGAATGTGGTATAACAAAATTGTCTATTTATTATGGCACAACTCTTTGTTTTTACGTTTTTGAATTTTTAACATTCGAAAAAATCAAAAAACTAACCCATTGAAGTTATGAGAGAAAATAATTTTAAAGTTTCTGTCTATTTTGAGGGACAAATAGTAATAGTAGGTTACTGTAAATGACACAGAGACCTGGGGAATGGTCTGGGGAACCCATAAATATAACCAAAATCGGGCTCACGATCGGGTTGTTTTCGAGCTTCCGCATTCTATTTTCGAGAGTTACCGAAATCAAGCGCTACTTTCGAGGGTTATTTTGATAATCGTCAATTTTCGATTTTGATAATCGTCTATTTTCGATAATCGTCTGTTTTTCGATGATCATCTATTTTCGATGATCATCTATTTTCTGAGAGTTCCGAAAGTTTTGTCGGGACTTCGAAACCCTCAAATTCGATTCGAAACAGGGTTCTTTTCAAACCCACATTATATCTCTAATCTTAACTGACAGAAGAAGGACATGGAAAAGCAGAGCCACCGAATAAACCTGCGAATCCATGGACTGCCAAAGTCCATCCCTGATACGGAACTGGAAGAGACAGTCGCGCCGATTTTTACTTCAACCCTTGTCTTCCTCCTCCCCAATCCATCAATGGAACTAGATAGGATACATAGGACACTAAGGCCAATAATTTGAATCAACCAACCAGAGATGTTATATGCCATAATAATTTCTACAAGGTTATAGAAGACATCATTGGGAAATATAGAAGCCTACCTAACTGGACTTTAGAGATATATTATTAACACTACCCCTGATCGGTCCAATATAACACGGCAAACAAGCCCAACTTAGACCTCTTTTACAACAACTACACAACATGAAACTCAAGTATCGTTGTAGATATCGATTTCATTTAACAGTCCGCAAGTATACATTACACATACTCTCAGATACCCAGAAGAAGTTCCAGAATTCTGCAAGAATGTTAATGTCATTGTGAACATATATAGTCGAAAATATATGGTGCACTAACAGCAAACTTTAGCAATAGGGTAATAGAATGGGGGAAAACAAAATATATTTATACATAATTGGGTAATAAGGTTAAGTTACAATAAATCTCCTCTAAAGATTATATAAAGGGTAACTGTGGGTCCAAATTTTTTTTTTGCAATTTACTTTCATTATTTTTTTTTACATGATTTTGAAGATATTTACATTTCGTGTGTGGTATGGTAGCAGCATCCCCTGATCCCCTGCACTTCCTGCTCTGAAACCATGTGACATTAATGTTAAATTTACAGACCTTACACACTCCCTGCTGTGGGCTGTGCTATTCTCTCCCCCCCTCCTCCTCCTCAGTCCTCCTTCAGTCCCCGTGACTCAGTTTCTCTCTGTTTTCTTCTGCTTTCTCCTGCAATTAACATGTGCCAACTGCAGATTAGAAGGATGAAGTAGTATTTGTGACTGTAGATTTAGACCCTCCCACCCCCTAACTTTCTGATCAGTAATTTCTTTATATCTTGGACTGTGCAGCATGTAGAGAGGTGGTTGATGGCTCATTTTAAAGGTAGAAACCTATCCTTTCATTTTAAATCAACTTGTTTGGAGACCACAGTTTAAGTTTGTGTTAGGCAGCGGGAGATGGGATTGTTGTTCTAACCTTTAGGCATCACCTTCCCCGTTGAAAACTTCTAAAATAAAGGTTCTAAAATAAAAACAGTATCCTGTTATACATCAGTCTTAGAGACCTTACAGATATGGAACGCCAGTACTTGCAAAACGTGAGTGACTTCCTAGATCATTAGATCAATAAGTCTTTTTTTCTTTAGTTTTCTTCCTTTCTCTTCTTTTCTATGCTATAATGCTAATGTTATCTATAAGTTGTAATTGTTTAAGGTGTTGTCACGAACTTACCTGCCGCTCCTGTCCCGTGCCGCTCGGCACACTTCCGGGTGGGCGGCGTCGCGGACGTCATGACGTCACGACGCCGACCCGCCGGGTGGCGCGAGATTTGAAAAGCCGGCGTTCTCCTGAACCCGGCACCCGATAGTAGAATTTGCTACCCTGGCTCCTTACTCACCTGCCTTGGATCCTGCTCCGCTCCTGCTCCTAACTTCCTTGCCTGTAATCAGTTTCCGTCTACTCACTCATCTGTATCCAGTTACCTACCTTACCTGTATCCATTATCCAGCCTTCAGTTCCCAGCAGCACCTTGCTCCTGTTCCAGTCCACTACTTCCTAGCAGCACCTTGTTCCTGGTCCCAGCCTACAGTTCCCAGCAGCCTCTGTGTTCTGCACATTCCGACTATCAGCCTCCTCCTAAAGCGTACTGTAAGTACCCCCGGACGTCCGGCCATTTGTTACAGGTGTCAGTTTTAATGTATTATTTTTTTTAGACCAGAGCATTAAAAATATTGTATTTAATGTTAAACAAGGGCATATTATAAAGCTTCGTTAACTTTTCAGTGAAAAAACGCACAGAACTGCAGTGCGATGCGTGCATCGCAGCTCAATAGTGTGAATGTTTTCACACCAAAACGCTTTATAATGTGAAAGTAGCCTTAGAGGGTGGCCATGCCTATTAACTATTCTGCAAAAGTGTTGATGAGACACTAATTACACTTACTGGTGGATATGTAATGGGGATATTATCATTGTTCTAATTATACACAATAACAAATTATTAACTTCCTTTTTTAATATCAAGTAATAGCAAGCACATAAATCTTTCTACATTTTCCACAGGAAGTTCTGTGCTTATATTTAGTAATGAGTCACAAGACACACAACATGAGAGTTCTATGGTACAATGATCATGTTACCCTTTTAAATGAAGATATGTAAGAAAGAAGCAAATTGTATAAAACCAGTTACCTGTATCTAATTCTGTGGTACAATTGTTAAATCTGCAAATAGATTGGTACAGTTGAAGGTGACTACTGTTCTTTCTTAAATCCTATAAAGCTTCAAGCATAAAAAGTAAATACAATAAGTTTCCCAGAGAAGTGTAAGGTGTGTATAAAGGGTAAAATCAAGTTATGTTCATTTGGAAGCTGTTGCCATATTGTTTTTTTTACCTATGCCCCTCCAGAGCCTAGCTTTGTGCCTTGAAAGTTGATGACATCTTGTTACTGGTTTGCTGAATGTTAAGCTCTGCCCCCTCTGAGATTTCCCTGCTTTCTCCTGCTTGAGCTTCAAACAGTAATGCCAGTATAAAGATGGCCACAGTATTTTTAATCTGCAGCTTCCAAATAGCTTGATTTTTCAGTGCACTTAACCTTTAAGGGTTACAGTAGAACTAAGGTCAGCTTCTCTGACCTTACACATGTACTGTATGCTGTAATGCTTGTTAACATTTGATTGAGATGCTCATTCAAAAATAAAGCTGCACTACTTACCTAAGTTGCGACCAAAGATCAGGTCTAGCTCTGGACCCCACCCCCCAATCAGGCCTGGACATGGGAAGACATGCTTTTTGCAGAAAGCGCCTTCCCATCAGTCAGTTAGAGGCTGGGGACAGAAAAAGACCAGCTCAACTATAGACTTTAGGTAAGTATTGCAGGTTTCCGAGTGAAATCAAAGAATGAATCCAGTCTCATACAACAAAACATTAAAAAGTTTTGTTTTTATATTTTAACTTTTGGTAAAAAAACATCTGATGTTCTAATATCATTTGAATAATTACCCTACTCTGTATGCTAGATAGCATTTTTTAAAGATCTGGTTGTTTAGCTTCAAATGCCCATCCTAGCTTGAGTGCACAGTGATTGTTATGTAAAGGCTGTGATTGTTTTGTGTGTATACAAACACTAATGCATGCTCAAGTGTGTCTCCTCTACTTTAACCAACCATCGAATAGCAAGGTTCCCATAGCAACAAGGATTCCATTACTAGTTCTAAATCTTTCCAAGTTGAATGCAAATGCTGTATACATAAGTGTCTACCCATGGAAGTTACAAATATTTCTACGTTTCAAAGTTTTGTCCACTTAAAATATAATCTTAACCAATCAGATCAATACATAAAATTCTTAAATGTCCTAAGAAATAAAAATTAAAATTAGAGATGTACCTGGTTTAGGATCAAAACTACTGGTTCCGCTATCAAAATATCTAAAATGTAGACACAGGTATACACCCCTACTGATACTCTAACACACCCAACCTACCTTCCATTTCCATTGCAACCATACATAAACCATCAACAAAGTTAGTTTTATGGTCTAAAATGCAAAAAGCATGTCCATAACATTGCACAGAAATAAGTACACAAACCTACTGATACACCCACTCAACCCAACCTACTCTTCCATTTCCAAGGCATCCCTACCTAAAGTATCAAAAAAGTTAATTTTATAGTCATAAACATATCTCCTAAGACACAGTTACACACACCTACTGATACACCCACCCAACCTTTCTGTTTCCATGGCAACCATAAGCCCAATAATACAAATATTTGTATTTGATAAAAATGGATTTTGTTGATTTTGAAAGTTTAGACTTAAATTTTCCCTTTCTAGTTAAATATGATATTACATGAGATTTGTAGTTTTCAAACATCTGCAGTGCTGCAGAAAAGACATTTTACCTTTATGGTCACAAATAGAAAAACATACCCCCACACTGATACAAGTACACACACCTACTGATATACACCAACCCTTACAGCAAATCTACCAATGGCAACCATGCATAAACCATAAAAAAAAATGTATTGGCTAAAGGCAAAAACACACTCCCTAACACCAACAGCCACTAATACGCCATCACACCCAACCTACCCAACCATGCCTAAACAATTAAAAAAAACTTCCTTTTATGCACTAAAGCACAAAAACATATGCCCTAACTCCACAAAGACACAGGTACACACACCTACTGATACATTGCCACACCTAATATACCATTCTGTTTTAATCGCAACTATACATAAACTATTTTAAAAAGTTTGTTTTATAGTTAAAAATGAAAAACACATCTAAGACACATCT
>CM033470.1:223241988-223272168 GCA_019447015.1 Hymenochirus boettgeri | reverse complement strand
CACGATCAGGCAATTGTCAGGTTTCCGCATGCTTCATTCAAGGGTTATGGCCAATTTGAAGGATACCGAACGCTACATTCAAGGGTTACCAAAATTGAACACTGCAGTACACTAAGTCGATATTATTTTCTGGGATACCCATTCCCCATCTCAGAGCTCCCTTAAGACGCGTACTCCTTTATTCACAGCCAAGCTCCGCCCCATTAATTATATACTACGAAAAACCAGTAATGTAAAGGGAGTGCCTGCATTTATCTGTTGTATATATAATATACCATATAATATCATAAAACCTTATCATAAATGATAACATTATTTTATTATCATTATTTGGGCATTTCCCTAATTCAGATTTTGTATTTGAATAAAAAAGGAAAAGAGGGTATAGGATAGAAGCGACTGGGGGTAGTATAAGTCGAGAATTTTTCGAGGGGCTTTACAATTATGGAGCCTGGAAGGGAACCTAACCTCGACGGGGTGTGGTACTCGGTTCGGAGAGTCGCGTAATTTTAGATTCGGCAGAAATTCGCAATTACAAGATAATTAACGGGCATGGTGAGTGGCGTGTTAGACCCTGAATATAAACGTAATAGCCGTAGCTTTCTGGAACCTTTACCGCTTCCTGCCTGGTCTGTATTCTGCCTGCTGGGGCTCACCCCGCACTGTCACACTGGGATGCGTAGAATCTGATGTGGGTGGGGGCTCCGTCATTAATTAATTGGTGGGCTAAGAAGGAACAGTCTATACTAGTTCAGTGCAAAGGGTGACTGAGCGTTTAAACACAACTACTCAGTGACACGATTTGTTTGAAACTATTGGTGGTCAGAGGAAGTCCTTTACTATAGGTATAGGGGGGGTCAGAGGTGCCCTTTACTATTGGGGGGTTCAGAGGGCCCTCTAACCCGATACGATGGTGGGTTGAGACATAATGCGTAGAGAAAGAAAATGGTGGTAAGAGGGAAGGGAGGGAAAATAACTTAATGTAGAAGGTTTGGGAACTGAACCGAAATAGTGGATAAACCGGAGCTCACAAACATGTGTTAAGGTTAGGGAAGAAAAATGAGAACGTGGCGGCCGAGCGAGACGAAGTACATAATCAATGGAAAAAGGAGTTAGTGGTAGTGTTCCAGAAACGATCTGGCTTGCCAAGGAATGGGAGTGAGTGTACCATAAGACTGGGTACTTGGGGGAGGTTTTGGCTAGGTGTACGGGTGTAGGGAGTGGCAGTGTATGGGAGATTCTGCTGAGTCCATTAAAGGGGAGGCAACTACAAGACTAAAGAAACAACACGAGAGTGCAGAAGAGACGGATGAGAATGTGTTAAGCTAAGATTTCTTTCTTACCCCGACTTATCTGAGTGCAATCCAAGTTTTTACAAATTTTTCACAGGTAACAAATAGGGTACGCAGGGAAGCCGACGTTATGTCGGCTTCGGGGGATGCGACTTAATACCCGTGAAGTATATCATAGGTCAACTGTCAACGCTCAATAGGGACAACTTGACGGGAAATAAACAGATTAGTTTCCAAGCAGACACAAACACACTGCGGAAGGCGGGACAAAACATGTGGTCTCAGAGGTTTCCGCAAGTTCATCAGGTCTGCGCATGGCAAGTCCTCTGTTTAAAGCCCTGAGACCCATCCACGTGAAGCCACTACCCAGGGAGGGGCTCATGACTAGCCAACAAACGCTGGCTTCCACAACATTGTATACCACAAAAAGAGGGGTCCATTATGATCATGCAGGGAGGACGCTGGCAGTCCTGAGGGAGCTCAGAGTGGCCCAGCTATTTCCCAGAAGAGGAGATGCAGCCAGAGAGGGCAAGGCACGGTGGACACTGACATAAGTGATGTATTCTAGGGGTTAAATGTTGAATAAAATCAACTAGAGGGGTCACGAGGTCTAATCGTCTGGAGTATTAATTATTGGAGCAAGTAAGTAATAGCAGAGAAGGTAGGACAAACAAAAGACATGCATAGGTGGTCATAACTAAAATTGTCTATTTATTAATGTGCAACAACTCTTGGTGTTACGTTTATTTAGAATTTTATAAAAATGTCGAAAAAAGTCAAAAAACGAACCCATGAAGTTTGATGGAGAGAAAATCAATTTTAAACGTGTTCTGTCTATTTGAGGGACAAATAGTAATAGTGAGGTTTACTGTAATGACACCAGAGTACACTGGGGAATGAGTCGTGGGAACCCATAAATATTTTAAACCAAAATCGGGCTCCCACGATCGGGTTGTTTCGAGCTTCCTAAAATTAGTAGAAAGGGGAGCACGTTCTATTTAGAAGTTTACGAAATCAAATCCGCACTTCGAGGGTTTATTTATGAAATGGGCGGTCAATTTTCGATTTGAGGGGGTTAAATTGTCTATTTTCGATAGATAGTCTGTGGTTGCCGGGGATGGATCCGTCTATTACGATGATCATCTGTAAAAATGTTCTGAGAAGTTCCGAAAATTTTGTCGGGACTTCGAAACCCTCAAATTCGATTCGAAACAGGGTTCTTTTCAAACCCACATTTATCTTGTAATCTTAACTGACAGAAGAAGAGACATGGAAAGCCAGAGCCGACCGGAAAAACCTGCGAATCTCATGGACTGACATAAAGTCCATCCCTCTGATACGGACTGGAAGAGACAGTCTGCCTCGATTTATTACTACACCCTTGTCCTTTCCCCCAACCCATCAAATGGAACTAGATAGGATACATAGGACACTAAGGCCAATAATTTGAATCAACCAACCAGAGATGTTATATGCCATAATAATTTCTACAAGGTTATAGAAGACATTCATGGGAAATAGTAGAAGCCTACCTAACAGGCTGGACTTTAGAGATATATTATTAACAATCTACCTGATCGTAGTAGTCCATATAAACACAGCAAACAAGGCGCCAACTTAGACCTCTTTTACAACAACTACACAACATGAAACTCAAGTATCGTGTAGATATCGATTTCATTAACAGTCCGCAAGTATGACATTACAACATACTCTCATATACCCAGAAGAAAGAGTTCCAGAATTCTGCAAGAATGTTAATGTTCTGGTGAACATATATAGTCGAAAAATATAATGGTGCACTTAACAGCAAACTTTAGCAATAGTAATAGAATGGGGGGTAAAACAAAATATATTTATACATAATTGGGTAATAAGGTTAAGTACAAAAATAAATCTCCCTAAAGATTGATATTAGGGAATAACAATGGGTGTGGTCCAAATTTTTTTTTTGCAATTTAGACTTCATTATTTTTTTTTACATGATTTTGAAGATATTTACTTTCGTGTGTGGTGGGATGTACACAGGCTCCCCTGATCCCCTCGCTTCCTGCTCTGAAACCATGTGACAGTTAATGTTTAAATTTACAGACCTTACACACTCCCTGCTGTGGGCTGTGCTATTCTCTCTCCCCCCTCCTCTCCTCAGTCCTCCTCACAGTCCCCGTGACTCAGTTTTCTCCTGTTTTCTTCTGCTGTCTCCTGCAATTAAACATGTGCCACTGAGATTAGAAGGATGAAGTAGTATTTTGACTGTAGATTTAGCCCTCCCACCCCCCTAACTTTCTGATCAGTAATTTCTTTATATCTTGGACTGTGCAGCATTGTAGAGAGGTGGTTGATGGCTCATTTTAAAAGGTATAAACCTATCCTTTCATTTTAAATACACCTTGTTTGGAGACACACAGTTTAAGTTTGGTTAGGCAGGGAGAATGGGATTGTTGTTCTAACTTTAGGCATCACCTTCCCCGGTGAAAACTTCTAAAATAAAGGTTCTAAATATAAAAACAATTTCCTGTATATATCAGTCTTAAGCCTTACAGATATGGAACGCCAGTAACTTGCAAAACGTGAGTGACTTCCTAGATCAGTAGATCAATAAGTCTTTTTTCTTTAGTTTTTTCTCCTTTCTCTTTCTTATCTATCTATATGCTAATGTTTATCTATAAGGTTTTAATGTTTAAGGTGTTGTCACGAACTTTACCTGCCGCATCCGGTCCCGAGCGCTCGGCACTTCATCCGGTGGGGCGCGTCGCGGAGACGTCATGGACGTCACGACGCCGACCCGCCGTGGGCGCGAGATTTGAAAAGTCCGCGTTCTCCTGAACCCGCACCCGATAGTAGAATTTGCTACCCTGGCTCCTACTCACCTGCCGTGGATCCTGCTCCGCTCCTGCTCCTAGAACTTACCTTGCCTGTAATCAGTTTCCGTCTACTCACCTCATCTGTATCCAGTTACCTACCTTACCTGTATCCATTATCCAGCCTTCAGTTCCCAGCAGCACCTTGCTCCTGTTTCCAGCCTCCAGTTCCTAGCAGCACCTTGTTCCTGGTCCCAGCCTACAGTTCCCAGCAGCCTCTGTGTCCTGCACATTCCGGACTATCAGCCTCCTCCTAGCGTACTGTAAGTCCCCCGAGCGTCCGGCCATTTGTACAGGTGTTCAGTTTTAATGTATTATTTTTTATTAAGCCAGAGCATTAAAAATATTGTAATTTAATGTTAAACAAAGGGGCATATTTATAAAGCTTCGTTAACTTTTCAGTGAAAACGGCTGCGAAAACGGCCGCGAAAAGTTAACGAAGCATTAACCCTTCGCGGCGATACTTACCTGTTACTTGAAGGTGGCGAAAACAGCCGATACTACTGCCCCCCACGGCGGGGATGGGCAGGCAACCCGCGACGGGTCACCCGCCCCGGGAGGCATGCCCACCGCCCGCCGCCTTCTCCCAGCAGCCCCTCCCAACCCCCTCCCCGCTCGCGGCAATCTCAGAACGAGAGCTAGTGGGGCTGCCGGGAAGGGGGCCGCAGCAGGTGGTCCGGTTCGAGCTGCGGACCCCTAAGCCCCAAAGGCTCTTTAGAGCCGCAAGGGCAACTTGTAAGTGCCGCAAAGCCCTTACAAGGGCCGGGAGGGGGGTCCCGGTTCGAGCTGCAGGACCCCTTAAGCCCCAAAAGGCCCTTCTCAGGGCCTCGCTGGAGGGTGCCTCCCCCCTCCCAGCGCTCTCCCTCCCCTTCCCCCGCCCCGGCAGCGGCCGGGGGGCTTGGGGGTTGCTGGGAGGGGGTGCGCGGCGGTGGTCGCGACCCCTGCTGCGGCCCTTCCTGGCAGCCCCTCCTAGCCTCCCGTTCCGATTGGCCGCGAGCGGAAAGGGCTGGGAGGGGCTGCTGGAACGGCGGCGGGTGGTCTCGCCGCCGCGGGGGTTGTGGGCGGGGTGGCGTTATGCCCCCCCCCCTTAGAGAAGGTGTCGGGAAGGGATTTTTAGTCCCTTCGCGGCATACTGTATAGTATCGCCGCGAGGGGCTTAAAATTCCGCAACACACACATCGCGGCGCGCGATACATATCGCTCGCCGTTATAAATACGGCGATAGCGCTATTATCGCGGCCGCGGTGTGGGGCGGTATTTTTTTTGGCGCTCAATTTCGTTTCTTGATAAATATGCCCCAAAGATCTCCTATTAAAAAAATAAAAAATCTCAAAGTGGCTATAATTATTTTGCAGAAACACATTTGGGTGGGAGAAACAGCTTTTACATTGAATATCTACTATTTTTTGCTCTATAAAGGTAGTAGGTGATGCAGGAGTATAGCAATCCTACTCATAAAAGTTGCCCATTTTGCAAACAACAAACACTTCAGGTCCAAAATGGGAGACTCCTGATAGTTTTAGGGCCTATTCAATCACAAAAATTTGTCTTTGCTAACTATATGCCCAAAATTCAGACAAATTACAAGTTTCTTAAAGGGCATGTCCACCCTGAAATTTAACTTTTGATATGTGTAGGGCATGCTCCCCCAGCCCAACTGCATTTATAGAATTGTTAGAAAGTCCCCACATTCTTACTACCTGCCCTCTCTCTCCGCTGCAGTGTTCAGGCCCTCTGCTTGCATGAATGAAAGCAGGGGGCGGGACCGGCAGCCGCGTCCGTGATTGGCTGAGAGGCAGGGAGGGCTGCACTAGCATGCCTAAACCTTGATGGGTTGAGGAAGTCTCAGCACAGCATGAGTCACACACTGCTCTCCTCACCAGCAGTTTCCTGGACTTTGGAGGGGCACAGCAGGGGAACTATTTTGAGCAGGAATGTAAGGTAAGGATTGTTTTAAAACTACTTGATGTGGCCAGTAAGGGGTTAAATTTTAGTTTTGGGGGTGGACATGCCCTTTAAGCAGGCCCCTGTAATTTCTGATGTACATTCCATTACATCTTATGTACTCTAGACTAGATTATTTTTGGGTTACCTCCCCAGGACTAAAACTTACATATCAATTACAATGCATAAAATGACATGGTCGATTATAGCCCAATATTATTTCAATTACATTTTATGATTTCTAAAACACATACTTGGTTCTGGGATTAAATGAATCCCTAATTTTTCCTGAGGAAACACACACTCAATTAATACTACAAGAATACTTTACATTCAATGAGGGGATGTGTCCACACACAGGAGCATTCGGGAAGTGCATAATCCGTAATAAGGGGCCACCTAATACATAGCTGCAAACTTAAGAGACAGACAAAACAGATATTAGACAAATTGAAATCAAGTTATCACTCACCGAAGAAAACTATACAATAGGAACACTAAGGAAAGTGATCCATCTTTGAAATAAACTAAGGAGCTTGCTTTAGCTAAAGTTGATAGGTAAATGTTGTGGATGAGACAAAAACACTACACGGTGAACACTTCACAGTGGGCTCAGTATTGGGTTAATTATAATTTTGGTTTGGGTAAGCAATAGGAATTGACACGCCATAGGGATCGCAATATTCTGTAACAACAGGCAGTGTCTGCACCACTGGAGCAATCCAGACACATTTTATTTAGGAGAGGTAAAATTTAGATATTACCCTTTCACCATTCACCTCTACTGTTCGTAATGTGTATCGAACTACTAGCTGTCAAAATTAGACTGACATCTGACATTGGCAAGATCCAAAGATGCAAGGAATTGACACGTCATAGGGATACAATATTCTATAACAACAGGCAGTGTCTCACCATGAGCAATCTCAGACACGTTTATATTAGGAGAGGTACATACAGATATTCTCCTTTCACTGCTACTGTTCGTAATGTGTATCAAACTACTAGCTGTCAAATATGATTGACGTCTGACTTGGCAGATGCAAATAGGGATGCAGACAACATTTGATACTATTGTACCTAGATAATGTTTTATTGACACTGAGACAACATCTGATCTTCCTTTCGAAGTTAAAATAAAGTGATAGAAGAATATGCTAAATCACTCTGGATATAATTGAATCATGGGAAAAACAGAAACACTCCTCATTGCACCATACCACAGGGACTTTAAGAAATTACATTGTCCTGAATTTTATCTGGGAAATTAAAGCACACAGATTAGCAAAAATATGAAACACTGGGGGGATTGATGGTTCCAACATGGAAACATTACCAAGCACAACACTGAGAACATTAGTGCACTGGGCTTCTCAAAGTATATTTGGCAGGTATAGATTGAAATAGAGGCAAATTTATGTTACCCACACCATTACTGACATATCTAACCCAAAAGAAAAATGTTAGGTCAGAAAAGACTTTGCTTTTAAACAATACAATGCACAACAATCCAAATGTGGAATTCTTTAAAGGACAAATATGACTTCCTTGTTGAATTCCTCACAGTTGACCCTTTTTGTACAGACCACAGATATACAATACTTACAAATAAATAACTCAGCTTTTTAAAACAATTGGATTCAAAATTTATTACTAAGGATATATAACATAGTTGACCCTATTACAAAAACCCTATATACATTCAAAATACCTAGTTTAAAAGGAGTGGATCCCAGGAGAAATAAATACACTTACCTACAAATACAACATTATATACAACAAAGTTGTCCTCAGGAAATTTTCTCAACCCCACACAATTTGAAGGTTTAATAATAAGAGGACCAAAGTAGAGGGCAATTATCTCATCATTCTACAAAATGTTAAATATACTTCCAGAGGATCCCTTCCAGAAGCACCATTATATTATAAATCATAGTCAGCCTTGGAATGGAATTTTTTGCAAACTGGAAATCATTTGTTGTGATCTACCTCTAAGACACCAATTTAACACACAATATAAGGAAATGGGTATAAGTCCTTACGTACTGGTACGAACAACTACACAAAATCAAAAACTCTAAGTTGCTCTAAGCTACAACCCATACTGGGATATGGTGAAGACCCTTATACCCCATAACACTGTGACCTATACATGCATATTTAAATTTGCCAATTGAGGAACCACTGGCTGTGATCTTAAACTAGTAAACCATATCATAGTTGCAGCCAGATTCTCATCCCCACACAGTGGAGAACAGTTTAAACCCCTACTAAGGATGATTTACTCTCACAAATACAGGATAAAATTTATGGAACTAACAGCTACAATAAAGGGGTCCCCAGGGAACTTCTGAAAAACATTCAGGGAATTCAATAAAAGTTTTTACTGTTTAAAAAGGTGCTAATGTCTTCGCCCCAGCCGAGATATTATTTACATTTTAACGCTTGGTTGGGGAAAAATTAGCACCATTGAACTTAGAACTTTTATTAAAAACCCTGTTGGCAATTTCTGGATAGGTACTTTGAGGGATTAAAAACATGGAAAAACTGAACAGGGCAGCAAGGGGAGAAAAAGAGCCCAACACAAATGAGAAAATAAACAAAAAACAAATGTTTTTTTAAAAAAGAGACAAGCGCCTTTATGCTCTGGTTTGGTTAGTTCATTGAGTTTAAATTCTAATTGTTAATAGGAAATAGAAGGATTGGTAAGAGGGCTCATGATGGTTGATCATTGGAATCTTCAGGGAATCAGACTAAACAGGTGACTTTTGGAACCATCCAAGGGTCCTGGTTTCTTGAAACATCCATTCTTAGATGCTAGCAAAGAAATAAAACTGCAAAGATGACTTTTTCTTTTTTGTATGGAAAGCAAAGGAATTATCAATATTAAAGGCTTTCAGGAAACAGGGCTGCAGCTTCCTTGTTTTGATCTGTTAAACACAAAAGGCATGTGAAGTGTACTCAGGGTTGCCAGGTGTCCCTATTTGGGTCGAGATTGTCACAACCCAACAACGCCCACTCCCCCGCTCTGTTATGCCCCTAAACCCTCCCCAATATTGGAACAAAGCTCTCACTACAACACCAAATTGATTTGCAACAGTCTTTATCTAATCATTGATATCAGTTTATGCATCCAGCAGGTAAACAGTTACATTACTTTTATTTCACATTTATATCAGTCTAAAGAGGGCATTTCTTCTCATGCAGAAGGTGTATGATGCTAGTGGAAAGCCTTGACTGTGTCACCATCTCTTCAAAATCCCCTCTCTTACTTCGTTCTGCTTCATCACTTACAATTAAAGGAACTGAACAGCCAACTGATTTAAAATAATTGCAAATGAACCTTTTCTGCTGACCCCTTCTCTCACCATTAGCTCTGCTTAAATTGCCTCAATTATCTCATCCTGAACTACCCAAGAAAGGAACAACACACAGCGCAGCACAAATAAGCAGCCATAATACATAGGAGGTCAATAGACTTAAGGGGTATTCAATGAAAGTTCTTATCCCCCAACCAATAGATCTGATTTACATTTAAAGGTAACATCTGATTGGTTGGGCACAAAATTAGAACCATTTTAACAATAAGAAGTTTTATTGAATCTCCCTGAATATTGCTAAACTTCCAGTTGTATAATTTCTTTGCTTATCGGACACCTAGCTGTGATTTAGAAGTTGTATTTTTGAATCTAGCCAGTGAACTCTTCCAGTCCAACCCTCGAATGAAAACTTATATACAGGTAAATCACCCCCCCAAAACCCTAAACTGTAATAGTTTGAAACCTAAATATATAGGTCTAACCTGAAATCCAATTAGGAACTGACACACTTACTTATTTGAATGAGAATCCGTGGGAGCAGACATCTTACTAATTACTATATGATGAAGTTAGACTGGAAAAGGTGATAAAATGTACTATTTACAAATGACAGGAAAAAAACAAAGAAGGCATAAGGTGAGTGAAAAGGATCCTTTAACATATAATAAAATGATGTCAATTCATAGTAAAATATTTCTATTCACGATGGATCTAGTTAAAAATATGATTCCTACCTATAATCTGATGTATTCGGATGACTATGAAACGTCTTCAAGAACTAAACTTCAAGTCAGTTGATCTAACTGAATAAACAGATATTACCATGACCTGTATGAATGAGAACCTTCACAAGCAATCCTACCTATATGTTTGGTCCTAGTTTTATGAATTACAAGTCTGTTTTATATTTTGCAAGCTGTACCTGTTTTTTATTAATTAATAGTTAATTAGTTTGTTGGCCAAGGTTGCATTTAACTTGAGTTAAAAGAAAGAATGATGTGTAGTTTCCTATGGTTTTTTTTTCATATAAGATGAAAATATAAGGGGCAATGCCTAAGATAATATATTTTCCATGACATTTAAGCTAATCAGTTAGCTAGAAAGAGCACAAACTGGTGGGAGAGCCCTGCTTCTAAAACCTTACTGTATGAGGCACTGAATCTGTTATAGTAGCAGCAGTGAGATTGGATATTTAATCAAAATCCCTCAGCTACAAGCTAAGTAATTTTATAAATATTTCACTCTTGCTCCCAATCAATTCCCACTCTATAGCCTTATCTATTACATTCTTTTAATATTAATCACTTATTTATTATAATATTTCCAGTGCCCAGATCCTGTCTTGCTCCTGTATGCGATACTGTGTCTTGCCTCATTCTTGTGCTTCTTCCCTGAAAGGCATTAATAGTTTGGTTCGCAAGTTGCAGGCAGTTTAGTAATATTCTAAATAGTCATACATAATAGATTCTTTATAAGTTTTGATTTAATGACCAGGGCGGGGTCAGGTGATTTGTTTCCAAAAATACGTTAAAGAGTAATTAATTACTGGGGTTAGAATATGAGTTGTATCATTGTATGTCTTTTAACAAGCTTTTAATTTGAACTTAAAATAATCAATCTTAAATCACTATATGTCTGCATGCATGTCTATATATCCAACACTTCCCTGCCAAATGCAATTCTAAAACACAGAACACTCCATATTCCTATTGTCTTAATTTAAACGGCCACAACTAAATGAATGCCTATTTCTTCAATAGAAAAACACAATAGTTCTCCACTTAGGTACAAGCACAACTAACAACTAAGAAAACCAAAAAAAAAAATCATCCAGTAAATTTTTACGTCAATACTAACTAGTAATAAGTAAGGTCGTAAGGTGGCCAGACACGTAGTATATATCTTGAGATGCACAGTATCTGACAATAATTGCTTCATGTGCTTTGTCTACAATGAATATAACTGTTAGAATAGTTTGTTTTCATTATCAAACACAGCGAAAAATGTTTTAAAGTAATTTTATCAGTACCAACTGGCCGATAATATTCTATATAGCAATTTTGTATGGCTGCTGTAAGACGCAGCACTTGAACTCTACACCAACTACAAAGTGTACTTTAAGGAAAAAAACATTTGATTAGCTTACGGGGAGATGTGTTTCTGGTCATTTCAGTTATAAATTACTTGTCTCTTAAACTGCTCAGAGATAGATAGATGTTGATAAACAAAGAGAGACCCAAATGTACCATTACTTTATATTGCCGCCTCTATTATTTCTTGGTTTAATTCACATATTGGAATACTAGACACAGCCAAACAAATGTTTATGTGATGATGACAACTTTAAAATATAAATTAAATAATGTGCATTTAGGAGTTAAAAATCCCTTCTATAATGTAAGAGTGCAGCAATGCTAACATGTTGCGTTGAGAAAAGCACTTAAGGCTGATTCTGTCACAACTCAAAAGATAACAAAGCTTATTTTTGAATCCTCTTTCCTGCAATTTGTTCCCTTTTTTCTGTCTTCATACTTAGTTTTCATATAGCAATGAGGCACAACAGGCTGTGTATTGTTACCCTAACATTACACGCCTCAGGTGGTGGGAGGACACGGGGCCGAAGGCCAAGCTACTTCAGCCACCTGAGAAGAGTAATTGGTGGACAACAATGAATGCCCTGTAGAGCCTTGTTGCTTTTGTAAAATGGATCTATACTGGTAAAAAGTGTTTTCATTATTTGTTGTCGTTTTCTGACATTTAAGATTTGAAAGCTTGTTTTCATGTTGGCACAAAATGGATGTTCAATAACCATCTATATAGAGAAAGTAAATTAGATCCAACTTTTATTTGCCCACTATATGTATTTGTTCCAAAGAAAAACTGTCTGATCCAGGAGAAAATATGGAGTGAATTTCTAGCGGTTTTAAGAATCTCATGTCTCCTCTAAACGATTTGCTAACCTTGTTGTGGTTGTTGATGGGGTGCAAATTAGAGATGGCCGAACTTTCGAAAATCCGTTCCGCTCGAGGATTCGCGGATTTTCGAAAAATTTGACGATTCGTGAATCCGCCATTAAAGTCAATGAGAAAAAAAATTGGAAATTTATGCCTAAAACAGCAGTGGTAATTTACTGTAAATCGCTGTAGGAAACTGGGAAATGGTCTGGGGAACACATCCCTGCAGAAAAAAACAACAAAAAACGCAAGCTACTTCCAGGTTTCCGTGGTTCATTTTTGGTAATCCTCGAACGGCCAATTCAAGAATCCTCGTCGAATGTTCGCAGCTGGACTGCAGCTGGACGTACAGGGGTTCCCCAGCTCAACCTGGGGGCCCCCCCTCCCCAGCATTTAGAAGTGCCTTTGTTGGGTCCCTGCAGCTCAAAACCAGGACCCCCATTGCTCTTAGAAGAGCTCTTGGGGGTGTGTCTTCTTCCTTCCCAGCGCGGACACCAACTCCGCTATGTTGCCAACACCGGGGAGTCATTGA
Source organism: Hymenochirus boettgeri (assembly GCA_019447015.1). Taxonomy (NCBI): domain Eukaryota; kingdom Metazoa; phylum Chordata; class Amphibia; order Anura; family Pipidae; genus Hymenochirus; species Hymenochirus boettgeri. The sequence goes on along the minus strand of CM033470.1, from coordinate 223,259,265 downwards.
TTGGTAATGTGTATCATATTATTGCAAGCATTGAAATATTACCAATCAAGAAGAAAGATTCTTCTTCTGCTCTTCATTGTGATGACTTCTGAGCTCCGCGGGGTTTGCACCTCTTTATATAGTTTTGCTGATGGACTAAATCCATCACTTGCACTTGGGGGTATGGGGTGGTGGAGGGTAAAACACTTCCACCACCTATACCCCAAGCATAAGTGATTGGTTAATATTTAATGCTTGCAATCATATGATCACACATTAAACAATCATATTTGAATAATAAAATTCAACAATTGGATGGTTCGGAAAAAGTTCGGAAAACGGAATTCGGGAAAATCCATGAGAGCCGGCCATTTCTAGTGCGGATACATAAAACAACTTGCATAAAAAATCCAGATACTACTTATTGCTTAATTCACAAATTTTTGCCCCTTCAATATACATGGCCATTTGTTTTTGTTTTGTTTTGGACAGAGCATATTCATATGATATAACATTCTCGGAGCACATGTGATCACCCATTTTTTGTGGATTCCAGCACTCTGATTGCAGTCTATTTCGCTTTTCATCCGACACATTGTGGCCTTGCCTTCCCAGTCCATGCCTATATGCACAGCTTAGCTTTCAAAATAGAACGGTTGCGCACAGGGGATCAAACAAGCTCCCATTTCCACTTAAAACAAATCATTATTTCAAATGCAGATGAAAATCCTTCTCCCTTTTTTTACATTTTGCTCCCCTCCTTCTAGTCTGAACTTATTATTCCCATCTGCTCCTTCAGAAGTCGTATACATCTTTACACTCACCCAGAATCCACTTCATAGCTGAATATATTTAAAATAAAATTGTATTATATAAATATGGGTAACCAAATAACCAAATAAAGATTTTGGTTAAAGAAAATGTTGCAGATTCCTTAAATTCATTATATAAAGCCAAAACGATGGCTATTTAAGGTGTATAAGCATGCATCATATCCCAATAATGAAATCAACTACTCAGCCAAGGCTGTCAGTACTTATGCCAACACAATTCTTTTGGCTATAAAAGGAGTATCCTGAACTTTGATCCAATTAAAATCTAAATAAATTGAAAGCAATTAGTGCATCTCATCAATAAGCAAAGAATTAAAGGAAAGCTCCATTTTCCAATGTCACTATAAAACAAATCATTTTAAATCTAGATGGAAACCCATTATTTTAATATACTCTACTCCTCCACCTTCCATTGTGCATCATTTCCTCCCATTAATCCCATTCATGTAAACATTCATAGCTGTAAACCCATCACACCTTGTTCCCTAACCCAGAATCCCACAGGTAATTTAAATAAATATTATATTATCCATACAATATGGATGGCAAGAAGTAAGGACATTTTGAAGAAAAACTTTCTCAGCTAAACCTACTACACCCTCTTTTCCCCACCCAGAATCCAATTAAAAAGAGATTTTTTTTATTGACAACCAGTAAGCAAATGAGTGATCACAACAAATAAGTAGCAAATGAGTGTATCACTTTTACAATCTGTGCGTTAGTTCTTTGCATGGCTTGTGAAGTAACTATATCCTATAGGAGACCCACCAATGTTCAAGACGTAACAACAATATTATTTGAATTGTTTAACCTCATAACTTAAAGGGAACAAAAGCACTTTAAAAAAAAAAGTCTGGTTTTACAATGTTACAACCACAATTACTCATAATTCATTTGATACAGTTTTTGTAGCTTACCTCATATCTTGGAATATGAATTATTAATAACAACTATACTTACCTATTTCATGCTCCACTGCTGCATAGTACCTTGGGTGAGGACCTAAATCACTAAGTTCCACTCTGGGTTACTTTAACCTAACTGCGGATATACTCAAAGTTTCCCTCGATGCTCCAGTCCATTCCTACCCACTGGCACTGTCAGTGACGGTCACAATCTAGCCAATGGGAAGATAGTTCTCCTTGCAACATGTTCTTCCCATTGGTCCATTGCAGTATATTAGCAGGTTAAGTGCTAAGGGAAGGAAGAAGAGGACATGGGGGGGAGTGACATAAATTGTACTTTGACATTATTTTCCTCGGTCTATTCCTTGAGCATGTGAAGATGTGTATCTTGTCTTTGACCAACAAGAGGTAACCAATAGGCTGAAGTGACATTAGGGAAACAAGATTATCAATGATTTCTGGTTCTAGGAATTATACATCCATTCATGCTTGTTTAAATTGTAATGTAAATTCTCTTTGTCATTTTTGGCATATTCTTCCCCTATAAAAAATTATAACGAAAAACTATACAATTACATAATAGTTTATAAGACTTTTAAAACTTAGTTATTCTCAATATTTTCTATTATTTAAAAATAAATACATAATACATAACCCTCAAAATTGAGTGTTAGTATACATACTCACACAGTTGCGTGCTACAATTTGTGTAAAAGCTGTAGTTTAACTACTGTTACATGAAGACATGGACAGAAGGCACCGAAAGGTACCCAATTGGTGGGCAAGTTGTATCAAGATAAGCATCTTGATTGGCTGTCCAGCAGCCAATCACAGTCCAGCTGTTGGCTATGAAAAGAAGCAGGGGAACAAGGTCTGTAAGGGCTAGGCCCATTGCTGCGTTTATTTGCATTGGCGCTTGCGATTGCGCTTGCGATTTTACAAATCATTGAAAACGCGGCAACCAAAAAAAACGCACGTTTTTCGGTGCGTTTGCGTTTTGCGTTCTGCATTTTTATCGCAATCGCATGCGTTTTCCTATACTTATTGAAGAAATCGCAGCGCAAACGCAAAAAAAATCGCACATGAATCGCATGCTATTGCGATTGCGTTTGCGTTGCAGTGTGGCCTTGCCCTAATATCTTTCTGGGGCTTTCTTTACAAAAGTTGGGAGTGGGATGGGGGGTGGCTACACACAGTAAAAATAATTTGTAGCTAGGGGATTACTGAGGTTAAGAGAAGCAGGACCGGATGACCACTGAAAGCTCCTACTTCAGTTTTTTTCAACTTTGAACAGGCACTGCAGAAGGACCATAAAGAGCAGAGATGTAAGGTAAGGATGAACACTACACAGTGGGGCCAGTATGGTTTGGGGGTGAACATCGCCTTTAAAATCATTTAGTGATGAGTTAAATCCACAGAATGTGTTGGGCTTAACTTGTGGTGTTTGCACAGATTGATATTATGTATCAATACTTTTTTGAAGTAAGAAGATCCGTGTGTGCACTGAGCCTTTTTTTTTTTCCAATATTTTTTTTATTGAACAGTAACAACATTTTCATACAACATTCATTTCATTTATAGCATTTTCATACATCTTTTCAGTTATTACAGAGTGATAGACATCACATTTATGAATCCTGTTACCATACTGCATTTTTTGTTGTTTTAAAGGGTTGCTGTGGTCCAAAAGTGACTTGCTAAATTGACAGGAATTGCTTTGCCTTGCAATTTGCTTTCAATAGTTTTGAAGATATTTACATTTTTATGTGTGATATGGTAGCAGCATCTCCTGCACTTCCTGTTTTGAAACCCTGTGACAGTCCCTCTTCCTGGTCTCACAGGGGACTTTTCCAATAATTTTGTGAGATTGTTTTATTGATGATTGTGGGCAGTGCTCTACTAATTTGACCATCTTCTCCAGTGATTGCACTTATTCAAGGGGTCCTTATATGTGCTTACGGTATATGATCCCTCAGATTGCATTTAATTTTATCTTTTTCACGTATACACTAGATTTGATTTATAAGTGGATTTCATTCATTAGGGACAAATTGCTTCCAAGCAATCATGTCCTAGTTGCGGCACTGATTTGGTTAATTAGTCTGTTATCTGGTTAGTAATCTTAGATACAGTCTGTCACACAACACTGTCTTAAGGTATTTGTATATGAAGGGCTCTATCTATCAGATTGAGCTTATCTTCCATAATTTCTGCACCTCCTCCTCAATTCCACCAACAGTAAAAAAATGGTACCAACCTCCCGTTAACTCTCTACACCCTGATGTGGGTTACTGCCTCACCCCAAAATAGTCCATAACAGCAAAATTCCAAGTATAGAGGGGTCCAGGCATTGATATGGTGAAAAATAGGTGAATTTATTCCTCCATTAAGAGTAAACAGGCACGTTTCTGGCCCACACTAGACCTTTGTGAAGCCTTTGACAAAGGGCTGAGTGTGGGCCCGAAATGTTCCCTGTTTACTCTTAATTGAGGATAAATTCACCTATTTTTCACCATATATGCCTGAAAGATTGGTCTGGTGCCTTAGGGAAAATCTTGCTGTTCTGGCTGGTGAGAGGTACCAGTGGTCAAGATTTTGAATTTTTTTTTTTTAATTTTAACGTTTATGAACATTTGCAAAGGATGAGATATTTTTTTTCTTCCATTGAGCCTCCTCCTGCAGCTCCCGTATCCATTCCTCCCATTGGTCATGAACAACATCCTCGGAGAAATCATTATTTTTTTATAAATGCTGAGATTTTCCCCCCACTGTTCCCTGGGGGAAACAAGACACATTTTCTCGAAGACCGTAAGGCCCTTTTCCTGGGCCGTCAGTATTGATTCCCAATAGTTTTTTTTATTTGTGGTATTTAACCATTCAGATGAAGTAAGGAGAGCTTTTTCCTCACTTCTTCCCAAGGTTAAAGTGTCTCCCCTGTTACCAGTTGTGGTACTCTACATTTTGTTTCTCCCTCCACCTTGTCCACCTCTTGGGTCAAGTCCCGGTCTAAAACCAGGGTTTATAAATAGTGAGACATGAGGGTCGGGGATTTAATTAGTTTATATTGTCTAATTGTGGTGTACCAGAGTTTTAATTGTGTGTGTTAGAAATGAGTTTAATCCACAGTGTGATAATCGGTTTTCATATTAGGTAGCCATATATATCCCTCCCCTCCAAGCTGACTGCCAGTATTTGGTTTTCTAGTAGAGGTGTTAAAAACGTCATTAAGTCAATGGGAGACATACTTCAAAAATTTCAGATTAAATACAGAAAATAGCAATGATAACTTTCTGTAAATGGCTGTGGAACCTGGAAAATGGTCTGGGGACATGCCCATAATTAAAAACTTATTTATACACTTCCTTCCCCCACGATCAGGCAATTGTCAGGTTTCCGCATGCTTCTCAAGGGTTATGGGCACAATTTGAAGGATACCGAACGCTACATTTCAAGGGTTACCAAAATTGAACACTGCAGTACACAAGTCGATATTATTTTCTGGGTACCCATTCCCCATCTGTCTCTTGATTTGCTCACCTGTGATCAGAATAATCAGCGCTGACAAGCTGCCTTTCATTGTTAGCAGAATACTTCAGCTGGCTCTTGATTACATTCAGCTGTGAGCAGACCCAATCAGCTCTGATTTGCTGCCTCTTGATTGGTTTCTCCTGGGAACAGAAATAATTAGTGTTGACCTGTTTCGATTAGTTTTAAAACTCACAGCGCATGTAGTCAACTCATATTAATAATGTTGTGCAGCCTTTGAAGACAATTCAAAGTTTATACTTCCCTTTCTAGTTTTTATTATTATTGTGTAAGTGTGTGTCAGAGAGACACAGTGTGAGTTGGGTAGCCTCAAACCCAAGTGCACTTATTTAGAAAAGGGATTTGATACATGACTCTAAAACTTTAGAATGTTTTAGTTGAGGATTAAACTCATACTTAAAGCGGAACTGTGGTCTCCACAGAATTTGATTTGAAATTAAAGGACAGTTTCTACCTTTAAAATAAGCCATCAACCACCTCTCTACATGCTGTACATCCCAATTATTAAAGCAGGGATATTCAAAGCATGGCCCCCCAGATGTTTGAAAACCACAAGTTCCAGCATATCCCTGGCTCCCTTTGTACTTGAGGAATGGGAGTTTTAGTTGTCACATAGTTTCAGAGCAGGATCAGAAAGTGCAGTGGATCTGGTGAATCTGCTTCCATACAACATGAAAATGTAAATACTTTTAAAACTATTTAAAATTAATAATGAAAGTAAATTGCAAAAATACATTAAGGATAGCAATGATATCAATACCTGTCAATTTACCTAACATAATTATATAGTTTATACACATTTAGTAAATAGCTCCTGCACTCTCTTTCATACTTACACATTCTAAATATAACACTAGAGATTAAGCTGGCCATTCACATTGACGATGTAGAGCAAATCCCATCAGATATGATGGAAGTTCCCCTATCTTGCCAATGTGTATGGGACAAAAATTATCCCCCGAATGGAAAATTTCTGCCATACCTCATCAGCTGCTTCAATTTCAAGTAGAGGAGCAGTGGGGTGTGGATGGTAATGCTTACACAGCCACCCATGTGGGAGGTTGGTCAGTTGAGTGGATACCCATTGGTGCATTTTGCAGATGGATCTGATTAATGGAGAAAAAAACCTAATTTTTATACTCCAGAATCTGAAAACAACCCCCTTAAAAACACCAATAAGCTATAAAATACCACTTCAGTAAATGTATTTCAGTAAATGTAAGCTGTTAGAACTGGAAGAGTATATGTGTATATGTGCTGTGTCAGACCACACTCCTGTCCTTGCTTTATCTGTCCTATAAAAGATTGGCTAGAGATTATTAATGGGTGTGACCAACTGTAACAAGTTTGTCATAGCTAAGTACTGAGCATGTGCAGAACATAATGGTCATTTACCAAACTGTTATTATATAAATTTCCCAGCGCTCTTATCAAAATGAGAGGCAAGGCACAGATTACTGGTTTATATCAAGGTGTTCTGCCTTCCGGTTCAGTATTCTTCTGTGGCTTTAGTTGCCCTTTAAATCTAAAGGTTTCTTTACAGTGCGAATGGTGAAACCGTTTTCCGATTGCCATTTGTGGTCAGGAGGAATATTCCCCCGGGGGAACAGGGCCTGTGCCTTACCTTCCTTTCTTCAATCAACGCCCAGGAACAAAGGTGAGTATATTAACCTTGCACATGATCCACCGCCTTTTCAGTGACTATTCCTTTAAAGAGTAGGGTGTAAATGTTGGACTCTAGATGGACATATGTCTTTATTCAACCTCAATTGTTAATTAATGTTACTATATGATGAGAAATCTAATGGAAATTCCATGTGCAACTTGCTGGGGATGTGAAGGGTATAACACTTGATCTTAGCCAAAAAGCAAGTGGAAGTTGCATGTGCCACTGTTATAGAGACCCTTTCGAAATGTAATATGAACAGATAAAGGGTAGGTACATCTGCACTAATCAGCAATATAAAGAATAGAGGGTAGGTACATCTGCACTAATCGGTAATATGAACAGACTAGACGTTAAGCCTGTTAAATAACGGCGCCACAGAAGCCCACAACCTCCCCCTCAGACTCTCTGCCATTTCATTATGAACCGAATCACTTCGGGAGTTTACACACGCACATGCGCACAGGCCAAAAGTCACACACACAAGGCTCACAGTTGGCCTTTTATTATATAGGATACAGGGTATGTCCATCTGCACCATCGGTAATGTGAACAGGTACAGGGTATGTCCATCTGCACTCATCGGTAATGTGAACAGATACAGGTTATGTCCATCTGCACTCATCGGTAATGTGAACAGATACAGGTATGACCATTTGCACTCATCGGTAATGTGAACAGATACAGGGTTATGTCCATCTGCACTCATCGGTAATGTGAACAGATACAGGGTATGTCCATCTGCACTCCTCGGTAATGTGAACAGATACAGGGTTGTCCATCTGCACTCATCGGTAATGTGAACAGTACAGGGTAGGTCCATCTGCACTCATGGTAATGTGACAGATAACAGGGTAGGACATCTGACTGCTCGTTAATGTGAACAGATACAGGGTAGGTACATCTGCACCATTGGGATGTGAACAGATACAGGGTAGGTACATCTGACTGCTCGTTAATGTGAACAGATACAGGGTAGGTACATCTGCACATCATCGGTAATGTGTACAGATACAGGGTAGGTACATCTGCAGTCATCGGTAATGTGAACAGATACAGGGTAGGTACATTGCACTCATCGGTAATGTGTACAGATACAGGGTAGGTATATCTGCAGTCATCGGTAATGTGAACAAATACAGGGTAGGTACATCTGCACTTATCGGTAATGTGTACAGATACAGGGTAGGTACATCTGCAGTCATCGGTAATGTGAACAGATACAGGGTAGGTACATCTGCACCCTCCTAATGTGAACAGATACAGGGTAGGTATACATCTGCAGTACTCGGTAATGTGAACAGATACAGGTAGTACATCTGCACTCATCGGTATGTGTACAGATACGGGAGTGTACATCTGCAGTCATCGGTAATGTGAACAGATACAGGGTAGGTACATCTGCACTTACGGTAATGTGTACAGAACAGGTAGGTACATCTGCAGTCATCGGTAATGAACAGATACAGGGTAGGTACATCTGCAGTCATCGGTTAATGTGAACAGATACAGGGTAGGTACATCTGCACTTATCGGTAATGTGTACAGATACAGGGTAGGTACATCTGCAGTCATCGGTAATGTAACAGATACAGGGTAGGTACATCTGCACTCCTCGGTAATGTGACAGATACAGGGTAGGTACATCTGCACTCATCGGTAATGTGTACAGATACAGGGTAGGTACATCTGCACTCATCGGTAATGTGTTACAGATACAGGGGAGGTAATCTGCACTCATCGGTAATGTGAACAGATACAGGGTAGGTGACATCTGCACTCATCGGTAATTGGTACAGATACAGGGTAGGTACATCTGCACTCATCGGTAATGTGTACAGATACAGGGTAGGTACATCTGCAGTCATCGGTAATGGAACGATACAGGGTAGGGACACTGACTTATCGGTAATGTGTAAGATACAGGGTAGGTACATCTGCAGTCATCGGTAATGTGAACAGAACAGGGTAGGTATCTGCACTCATCGAAATTGTACAGATACAGGGTAGGTACATTGCACTCATCGGTTTTGTTTAGCTGTGCAGAATGACTTAAAGGACAACAATACCCCAAAAAACAACATCTCCCCCATTACATGTCCACACTTCCAGCAGCTGAAATTGCTTACTCTTATTACAACGGCTTGCCTTCCTTAGATATCACACAGCAAAGATGAATGCTAAAAACCTGTCCTAGATGACCCAGGGCCATGATTACATATAATTGTCATTGGCTGGTGGGAATGTCTGTTACAACTCTCTCCTCCTCCTCTGACAGTCAAACAAACTTGAACTGTCGGTTGCTAGGATACAGCCTACACAATCAAGCTGATCAAGGATGGGTGGAGTAGTGTTTTTCCTACTAGTTTTGAGCAGGACGGCCTTTGATACGTGCAACCTGTGCAACCGCACAGGTTGCATAACAAGGGGGCGCAGAGCGGGCCGAATGGAGAACAAACTAAAAAATAAAAATACCTGTCACGGACCATGGTCAGACCATGACAGCTCCAAATCAGTGACAAGCACCCCCTCCATCACGTGTGTCGCACTGTCGCACAGGTCAAAGGCCTGTTACGTGTTACGCCGGTGTATGTAACAAGTATGCTGCGGCATGCACGCTGCTGGCAGCGCGGAGAAAAATTCAAACCTCAAAAGAAGCTGGCCACGGGAGCAGGCAGTGAGGCAGGACTGGAGGAAGGCAAGCAGACTGCAGGTAGCAGCTGTCCAAACAGCTCGAACGTACTCAAGGTAGGATTTATCTTTATTTATCTACACTGGACATAGGACATCCAGCCTGTGAATTTAGCCAGAGCCAGACCCAGGAAAAACGGAAGTTCTGGAACAAACAGGTACAGCCAGGAAGAATATATATTTGTTGACTGACAAATTTTTAGTTACTTTCAGTCTGCTGTGACTGTCATTTAAAGGTTCGTACACATGTGCGACGCTGGTCCGACCCGCGAAGCACGATGTGTAAGAACTTTCGTTTCGGACGATAATCGGACGTTCGTTCGGAGATCCGCCAAGTCGCTCGTTCGGCGATGCCCAACTGAACGTCCATTTCAGCCAATAAACGGCCTGTACACGGGCCGAAATTGGCTGAAATAAACATTCATACACATCATGCGTCGCGGGTCAGGACCAGCAATCGCACGTGTGTACGAACCTTAAGGGATAAGGATAATGATGTTGATGGGTTTGGGAATGAATGATGGTCAAATTGGTCATGGATGGTGTCAGTCATGTGTAGGGTATGATGATGGCTGCTAGGATTGATCCAGGTTGCAATGTCAGAGGCCCAGCCATCCAGAGCAGGTACAGAGAGAAATTAAATATTTATGTCAGTGACAGTGTCAGTATGGGATGATGATAGGATGGTCAGGGTGTCATGTCTACCACTATCATGGTATGTGAATGGGATGATGGCTGTGGCTGGGATTGGTGCGTGCAACAATGCAAATTGGGATGTCTCACTATAGGATGATGTTCTAAAGTGTTAGCAGAAAAATACACAGCCCAAGTGGCTAGTATACTTAAAGCAAGTGATGTGAGGCATTTGCTAGCTGCCCAGCCCAGAGTATACTTAGCATTAGCAGTTAGCACTAGTTGAGCTGTGTATAACTTTAAGACCAAAAACATCAGGGGTTAAACCAGTATCTCTGCATCAGTAGTGGGTTATCCTTCACATCACCTGTAGAAAAAAATGCTTTAAGTCTCAATGTCCTGTAAAAACGATAACAATCAATATCCAATTGGAATAAATTAGGAGCAGAAGTTGGACAAAAACCTAGCCCTTGGACCATACTCTCTCTTCTAAATTACATAATGGTCTCTTAGATAAAATCATCACTATTTGTTCCGTCTGGTCGTCATCCGGTATTGATTGTCATTCCCCTCTTTCCTCCATTTCAATGGTGTTTGCCTCCCCTCTCCTTCTGATGTAATCGCTTCCTGTTTTAAATAAATCACGTTCTCTGGTTTCCTAATCCTGAGTTTTACTGTTAGATCTGGGGCAGATGAGAGTTCTCCTTGGTTGACCCGTCTTGGGAATAAGAGGGTATACTCACGTGAACCCACTCATATACCCTCCAGTTATAATCGGTATTATCTCCTTCAAATTTAGATCTCTTATTGTTTTCACCTTCTGAACGATACGGTTTCAGTTTTTCTGTTAACTGTATATCATAATCTTTCCAATATTGTCAACCATTAATACATTCAATTCTTGTTCCAATGTATCTAGTCCCCTTTCAGTATCACCATTTCCTTCTTAGTATAATCAATTGTCAAAGTCATTAAATCAAATGAACACTTATTCAATATTTGTAAAAACTTAACTCTGTATGCTTCATTTATGGAAAAAAGTTGGTCTTAGATTAATGCGCAAACAAAAGTGATACCGCACTTTGTTTGCAATACTCGTTAATGTCAAGCCATTGTAATTCAAGATCAATGTATTTCCTAGTTATTCATGTCCTTCATGTACCTCTTTTCTGTAGTTGGCCCCGGGCAGTCAATTCTTGATGTTTTATTTGACACTAGCAAAATACCCGGCTTCGCAGCGGAGATGTATGAATAACGTTTTTAGTAAGAAGCAATAAGTATCAAGATTGCTGTAATCACTCGGCATTTGATATATTAAGAAAGACAATTCAATAATCTTTACGATAATGCAACACTCATTAACTTTATTTAATATTATATTTTATTCAACTATGAAATTTTGGTGAAAATAACCCCCACCCCTCCCCGTCCGCCCAATACCCCCCACTATTCTCTCTGTCCACCCTCCAAACCCTTCCCTGCACTCAGCCAGTCCCGCACACACCCTGAATTTTTGGTAAAAATCGGTCCAGCCGTTAGTGTGCAGGAGTTCAAAATTCTATTCCCCCCCCATTCACCCCCACCCTAAAAAAAAATATTTCGTTAACCTTTTACGATAAAGGAGCATATGCATACCAAATTTGGTTGAAATTGGACCAACCAGTCGTGCAATGTCAGATACTCACCGTTACAGGGCAATGTCAGATAATCACCGTTACAGGTGGAATTTCGAAACGAAACCTGCTTAACTTTTGTAAGTAAGGTGCAATGAATCAGCCTGCCAAATTTAAGCCGTCTGCCTCCACGGCAAGGTTGGAGAATTAGTGGTGAGTGAGTGAGGCTGTTGCCTTTTCGAAACGAAACCTGCTTAACTTTGTAAATAAGGTGCAATGAATGAGCGCCAAATTTAAGCCGTCTGCCTCCAGGCAAGTTGGAGAATTAGTGTGAGTGAGGCAAGTTGGAGAATTAGTGATAAGTGAGTGAGTGAGTGAGGGCTTTGCCTTTTCGAAACGAAACTGCTTAACTTTTGTAAGTAAGGTGCAATGAATCAGCCTGCCAAATTTAAGCCGTTGCCTCACGGCAGTGGAGAATTAGTGATGAGTGAGTGAGTGAGTGAGGGCTTTGCCTTTTCGAAACGAAACCTGCTTAACTTTGTAAGTAAAGTGCAATGAAAGAGCCTGCCAAATTTAGCCGTCTGCCTCCACGGCAAGTTGGAGGATTAGTGATGAGTGAGGCAAGTTGGAGAATTAGTAGTGAGTGAGTGAGTGAGGGCTTTGTCTTTTCGAAACGAAACCTGCTTAACTTTTGTAAGTAAGGTGCATGAATGAGCCTGCCAAATTTAAGCCGTCTGCCTCCACGGCAAGTTGGAAAATTAGTAATGAGTTAGTGATGAGAGAGTGAGTGAGTGAGTGAGTGAGGGCTTTGCCTTTCGAAATGAAACCTGCTTACTTTTGTAAGTAAGGTGCAATGAATGAGCCTGCCAAATTTAAGCCGTCTGCCTCCACGGCAAGTTGGAGAATTAGTGATGAGTGAGTGAGTGAGTGAGGGGGCAAGTTGGAGAATTAGTGATGAGTGAGTGAGTGAGTGAGTGAGGGCTTTGCTTTTCGAAACGAAACCTGCTTAACTTTTGAATAAGGTGCAATGAATGAGCCTGCCAAAAAGCTGTCTGCCCACGGCAAGTTTGAGAATTAGTGATGAGTTAGTGATGAGTGAGTGAGGGCTTTGCCTTTTCAAAACAAAACTGCTTAACGAAATATTTCGTTAACCTTTTACTGATAAAGGAGCATATGCATACCAAATTTGGTTGAAGGACAACCAGTCTGTGCAATGTCGATACTCACCGTTACAGGTGCAATGTCAGATACTCACGTTACAGGTGGAATTTCGAAACGAAACCTGCTTTACTTGTAAGTAAGGTGCAATGAATCAGCCTGCCAAATTAGCCGTCTGCCTCCACGGCAAGTTGGAGAATTAGTGATGAGTGAGTGAGTTAGTGAGGGCTTTGCCTTTTCGAAACGAAACCTGCTTAACTTTTGTAAGTAAGGTGCAATGAATGAGCCTGCCAAATATAAGCCGTCTGCCTCCACGGCAAGTTGGAGAATTAGTGATGAGTGAGTGAGTGAGTGAGGGCTTTGCCTTCAAAACGAAACCTGCTTAACTTTTGTAAGTAAGGTGCAATGAATGAGCCTGCCAAATTTAAGCCGTCTGCTCCACGGCAAGTTGGAGAATTAGTGATGAGTGAGTGAGTGAGTGAGGGCTTTGCCTTTTCAAAACGAAACCTGCTTAACTTTTGTAAGTAAGGTGCAATGAATGAGCCTGCCAAATTTAAGCCATCTGCCCCACGGCCAAGTGGAGAATTAGTGGTGAGTGAGTGAGGGCTTTGCCTTTTCGAAAACAAAACATGCTTAACTTTGTAGTAAGGTGCAATGAATGAGCCTGCCAAATTTAAGCCGTCTGCCTCCACGGCAAGTTGGAGAGAAGTAGGATGAGTGAGTGAGTGAGGCTTTGCCTTTCGAAACGAAACCTGTAACTTTTGTAAATAAGGTGCAATGAATGAGCCTGCAAATTTAAGCCGTCTGCCTCCACGGCAAGTTGGAGAATTAGTGATGAGTGAGGCAAGTTGGAGAATTAGTGATAAGTGAGTGAGTGAGTGAGGGCTTTGCCTTTCGAAACGAAACATGCTTAACTTTGTAAGTAAGGTGCAATGAATCAGCCTGCCAAATTAAGCCGTCTGCCTCCACGGCAAGTTGGGAAGAATTAGTGATGAGTGAGTGAGGGCTTTGCCTTTTCGAAACAAACCTGCTAAACTTTTGTAAGTAAGGTGCAATGAATGAGCCTGCCAAATTTAAGCCGTCTGCCTCCACGGCAGTTGGAGAATTAGTGATGAGTAGGGCAAGTTGGAGAATTAGTGATGAGGAGTGAGGGAGGGGGCAAGTTGGAGAATTAGTGATGAGTGGTGAGTGAGTGAGGGCTTTGCCTTTTCGAAACGAAACATGCTTAACTTTTGTAAGTAAGGTGCAATGAATCAGCCTGCCAAATTTAAGCCGTCTGCCTCCACGGAAGTTGGAGAATAGTGATGAGTGAGGCAAGTTGGAGAATTAGTAGGAGATGAGTGAGGGCTTTGTCTTTTCGAAACGAAACCTGTTAACTTTTGTAAGTAAGGTGCAAGAATGAGCTGCCAAATTTAAGCCGTCGCCTCCACGGCAAGTTGGAGAATTAGTGATGAGTGAGGCAAGTTGGAGAATTAGTAGTGAGTGAGTGAGTGAGTGAGTGAGGGTGGCAAGTTGGAGAATTAGTGATGAGTGAGTGAGTGAGTGAGTGAGGGCTTTGCCTTTTCGAAACAAAACATGCTTATTTTGTAAGTAAGGTGCAATGAATCAGCCTGCAAATTTAAGCGTCTGCCTCCACGGCAAGTTGGAGAATTAGTGATGAGTGAGTGAGGGCTTTGCCTTTTCGAAACGAAACCTGCTAAACTTTTGTAAGTAAGGTGCAATGAATGAGCCTGCCAAATTTAAGCGTCTGCCTCCACGGCAAGTTGGAGAATTAGTGATGAGTGAGGCAAGTTGGAGAATTAGTTAGTGAGTGAGTGAGTGAGTGAGGGTGGCAAGTTGGAGAATTAGTGTGAGTGAGTGAGGGCTGCCTTTTCGAAATGAAACTGCTTAACTTTTGTAAGTAAGGTGCAATGAATGAGCCTGCAAAATTTAGCGTCTGCCTCCACGGCAAGTTGGAGAATTAGTGATGTGTGAATGAGTGAGGGCTTTGCCTTTTCGAAACGAAACCTGCTAACTTTTGAAGTAAGGTGCAATGAATGAGCCTGCCAAATTTAAGTCGTTGCCTCTACGGCAAGTGGGAGAATTAGTGATGAGTTAGTGATGAGTGAGTGAGGGCTTTGCCTTTTCGAAATGAAACCTGCTTAACTTTGTTAAGTAAGGTGCAATGAATGAGCCTGCAAAATTTAAGCGTCTGCCTCCACGGCAAGTGGAGAATTAGTGATGAGTGGGGCAAGTGTGGAGATTAGTGATGATGAGTGAGCGAGTGATGAGGGCGGCAAGTTGGAGAATTAGTGATGATGAGTGAGTGGTGAGTGAGGGCTTCGCTTTTCGAAACGAAACATGCTTAACTTTTGTAAGTAAGGTGCAATGAATCAGCCTGCCAAATTTAAGCCGTCTGCCTCCACGCAAGTTGGAGAATTAGTGATGAGTGAGTGAGGGAGTAGGGGCTTTGCCTTTTCGAAATGAAACCTGCTTTTGAAAGTAAGGTGCAATGAATGAGCCTGCCAAATTTAAGCCGTCTGCCTCCACGGCAGTTGGAGAATTAGTGATGAGTTAGTGATGAGTGAGTGAGTGAGGGCTTTGCCTTTTCGAAACGAAACCTGCTTAACTTTTGTAAGTAAGTGCAATGAATGAGGCCTGCCAAATTTAAGCCGCCTGCCTCCACGGCAAGTTGGAGAATTAGTGATGAGTGAGTGAGTGAGTGAGGGCTTGCCTTTATTAGTATAGATTATTTCTGCGGTTCTTACAATGTCCTAAAAGCCTAAGTATTTTGTTTAATTATTTTATTATGTTAGTAATTTTTAACTCTGCACTTATGCACGAAATGAACCTGCTTTTGAAGTAAGGTGCAAAGAATGAGCCTGCCAAATTTAAGCCGTCTGCCTCCACGGCACTGGAGAATTAGTGATGAGTTAGTGATGAGTGAGTGAGTGAGGGCTTTGCCTTTTCGAAACGAAACCTGCTAACTTTTGTAAGTAAGGTGCAATGAATGAGCCTGCCAAATAAGCCGTCTGCCTCACGGCAAGTTGGAGAATTAGTGATGAGTGAGTGAGTGAGTGAGTGAGGGCTTGCCTTTTCAAAACGAAACATGCTTAACTTTTGAAGTAAGGTGCAATGAATCAGCCTGCCAAATTTAAGCCGTCTGCCTCCACGGCAAGTGGAGAATTAGTGAGAGTGAGGCAAGTTGGAGAATTAGTAGTGAGTGGTGAGGGCTTTGTCTTTTCGAAACGAAACCTGCTTAACTTTGTAAGTAAGGTGCAATGAATGAGCCTGCCAAATTTAAGCCGTCTGCCTACAGGCAAGTTGGAGAATTAGTGATGAGTGAGGCAAGTTGGAGAATTAGTAGTGAGTGAGTGAGTGAGTGAGTGAGGGTGGCAAGTTGGAGAATTAGGATGAGTGAGTGAGTGAGTGAGTGAGGGCTTTGCCTTTTCAAAACGAAACATGCTAACTTTTGTAAGTAAGGGCAATGAATCAGCCTGCCAAATTTAAGCCGTCTGCCTCCACGGCAAGTTGGAGAATTAGTGATGAGTGAGTGAGGGGCTTTGCCTTTTCGAAACGAAACCTGCTAAAAATTTTGTAAGTAAGGTGCAATGAATGAGCCTGCCAAATTTAAGCCGTCTGCCTCCACGGCAAGTGGAGAAATTAGTGTGATGAGTGAGGCAGTGGAGATAGTAGTGAAGTGAGTGAGTGAGTGAGGGGTGGCAAGTTGGAGAATTAGTGATGGAGTGAGTGTGAGGGTTGCCTTTTCGAAATGAAACCTGCAACTTTGTAAGTAAGGTGCAATGAATGAGCCTGCAAATTTAAGCCGTCTGCCTCACGGCAAGTTGGAGAATTAGTGATGTGTGAATGAGTGAGGGCTTTGCCTTTTCGAAACGAAACCTGCTTAATTTGTAAGTAAGGTGCAATGAATGAGCCTGCCAAATTTAAGTGTCTGCTCACGGCAAGTGGAGAATTAGTGATGAGTTAGTGATGAGTGAGTGGGGCTTTGCCTTTTCGAAATGAAACCTGCTTAACTTTTGTAAGTAAGGTGCAATGAATGAGCCTGCAAAATTTAAGCCGTCTGCCTCCACGGCAAGTTGGAGAATTAGTGATGAGTGAGGCAAGTTGGAGAATTAGTGATGAGTGAGTGAGCGAGTGAGTGAGGGCGGCAAGTTGGAGAATTAGTGATGATTGAGTGAGTGAGTGAGTGAGGGCTTTGCCTTTTCGAAACGAAACATGCTTAACTTTTGTAAGTAAGGTGCAATGAATCAGCC